>JBBPCZ010130247.1:0-23155 GCA_037974445.1 Brycinus macrolepidotus | reverse complement strand
CAAACGGCACCACTTGGTCAAACTGTATCTATATTTCCGTTAACATCCTGAACATGGCCTTGGGTCTTCCAGCTAATGCCTACACTGTGTGGCTTATAGTGTCCGGAAAAGGCGCCGGGTTTGTGTCTGAATTCTTCAGCCTCAACCTTGCTGTTTGCGAGATCATCTTTTGCTTTGGGTTTTCTTCTTTTTTTCTGGGCTTTTTTGACTTGCTGGCCTTTTTATCAGTAATACCCATCTACGCACGCCCCCTGTTTCTCTGCCTGATCTGTGTGGAGCGGTACGTAGCAGTGGTCCATCCTGTCACCTTCCTGAAGTGCAGACCTCTGAGATACAGGCTGGCGTGTTGTGCTCTTGTGTGGATGAGTGTTGCTGGCTCTGGGATGTTTTGCTTGTACGTTTTGCCCCAAAGTAACCTGCGCCTCTTAATGATTGTCCTTCTGCCGCAGTACTTGTTCTTCCTCATCATTAAACTGTTCTGCTGCTCAGCCGTCCTTCGGGCTCTGAGGAACCCGGGGCCTGGAGAGCGGGGCGGGTGGAGAGGGGAGGCGAACCGCATGAAGAGAAGAGCATTTACTATCATCCTGATCCTCACAGTGGCCATGGTTTTATATTATGCCCCCGTGTTTATAGCCGGAATTCTTCATGGCTCTTCATTGGAAGGCGATTTTAAGAGTTTATGGTCGACCGCTTTTTGCATCTCTATGTTAATTGCTTTCGTCCAGCCTTGTTTGTACATACAACGTTTTGTAAATCTAACACTGGTCTCTCGATTATTCCACAATATTTTTTCAAGTCATAAGTGCTGACGTGTTGCGGTAGCACTTCATAGATCGGCAGTAGATCGGTATGATGTGTTAATATTATGGTAACAAGTTGAATTTATCCATAAATTAAAATTGGGGTGCGCCGATCCGATACTCAGTGTCAGTACTGATCCGATACAGAACCAGATCACTGGAACAGATATCCGACAAAGCTTTGAGCCTTTTACAATATCCGATCAGAAAAGCAACATAGCATAGAGAAAGACACACAGATGAGAACACGAGTAACAGTGTTGCATCCCAGATTGTAGTACCCCAGGTGACCACCTGGCGGAGGTGTTCCACTTGTCTTTTTTCTTGGTTTCCAGGTGCTCCCACTTGTTTGTTCACCACCTTTATGAGTTTGCTCTTTCCCAGTGTTAGTTCTCACGTTAGCCTCTCTCTCTAGACCCTTGGGTTCTCTTTCGCCCATGTTAGTGAGTGTTTAGTTATTAAATATCCCCCACATTCTTAGTTCATCTACATAGTGCACTAAGCGGAGATTAAAATACAGATTGCACCTAAACAGTGTAGAACACATCTAACACAGAGCCGCTGGAGATTCAGCCAGAACTCCAGAATGGACACACTGGACACTATATGGGTGTAGAAACCGGAGTTTTATAACTTACACAGCGCTCCCTAGAGGAAGTATGGAGCTGTTTCAGTTTCGGATAGATGCGTTATTAACAGATTAGTTGCTGAAGAGAAAAAAAACTCAACTTCTATTGTCAGATACATGACGGTGTGGTATCGGTATCAGGTATCAGACATGAAAAAAACCATTGTGTCACAACTAAGTCATCATAAGTTCTGGTGCAACTGAAGCAAATCATTATTTTTTAGACAGCGATGTTTAAATCAACATTATCATGGGTGCAGCCTCTATGTCATGCAAATGTACATGTTTTTTACATTTATGACAAATGATAATATGAAAATTATTTCACCTTTCTTTCTGCCAATACCGTCAGTGGTGGTGGTGGTGGGGAATGGGGGGGGATGTTCTCATCACAATGGCTGAAAAATTAATGCAACAAACATGCAAAAATTCTATTGCAATTAATTGCAGTAGTTTAAAACTAGTAGGTCAGCTCTCACCTGCAGTTCCTCAGGACTCAGACTAGCATCCAACTCCATTCACTTTTGCTTTAGAACAAACATTTTGCTTTTCACAATCAACACAGCCTGCCACAAATTATTTCACAGCCCAAGAAAAAGAAGGAAGTGATCTAATTGTAAAGGCTAATGTTGTTCAGGACATGCCAAGTGTTGGTGTTGGACTGAAAGCTGAAAATGAAAATGAACTGCTTCAGTGTGTTGTGTTTAGGTCTCGTTAAAACCTAAAAAATGGAAGAATAAATAAAATGAATACATACATTAAAAACATTAAAAAAGCATTTAAAGATATTAAATCCATTATTTTTGTTATTAACAGAATGATGTGCTTTAATAATGTAATAAACAGAAATGAAAACTGCATTCATTCTTGAGTTCAATGGCGTATGATGCGAGCAGTGCCATACTTGTACTGCTTGTATGGTTTGACAATTTATGTGATTTGCTATTGAAATCAGGAAGAATTTTAATATGTACAAACATGATAAAAGCAACCCTGCAGATGTACTGCATTCAGTGTAGACCATCCTGATCACCTCAACAGCCTCTCGAACAAAACCGGCATCTGTTTTTGAACAAAAGGTAAATCTTTAGCTTTATCTTTAGTTACATATGTTGTACTGTAATACTGTTTTACACACACAAATAATATATATATATTTTTTTTTATACATATATTGTTTTGCAGATAAGATGCATTTGTAAGTGGTGCTATTGAGAGGTGCAATGACAAAGGGGAAAATTATATATGTTATTATAAGTATCTGCTTGGCTGTGAATGTGTGTTTTCGTGTTCTTTTGTTGGACTGTTTGGGTCTCACTGTTAATTGTAAGTCAATATATTTCCCTTCAGAGGCAAAGAGGAGATGAATTTCACCTTCACACCTGGAGAATATCACCCTGCCATTTATACAAACGGCACCACTTGGTCAAACTATATCTGTATTTCTGCTAACACCCTGAACATGGCCTTGGGTCTTCCAGCTAATGCCTACACTGTGTGGCTTATAGTGACTGGAAAAGGCGCCGGGTTTGTGTCCGAATTCTTCAGCCTCAACCTTGCTGTTTGCGAGATCATCTTTTGCTTGGGTTATTCTTCTTTTTTTCTGGGCTTTTTGGATTTGCTGTCCTTTTTATCGGTAATACCCATCTATGCACGCCCCCTGTTTCTCTGCCTGATCTGTGTGGAGCGCTACGTGGCGGTGGTCCATCCTGTCACCTTCCTGAAGTGCAGACCTCTGAGATACAGGCTGGCGTGTTGTGCTGTTGTGTGGTTGAGTGTTGCTGGCTCTGGGATTTTTTACATGTACGTTTTGCCCCAAAATAACTTTCGCCTGTTCTTGATGGTCCTTCTGCCGCAGTACTTGTTCTTCCTTATCGTTAAACTGTTCTGCTGCTCAGCCGTCCTTCGGGCTCTGAGGAACCCGGGCCCTGGAGAGCGGGGTGGGCAAAGAGGGGAGGCGAACCGCATGAAGAGAAGAGCGTTTACTATCATTCTGATCCTCACAGTGGCCATGGTTTTAAATTACACCCCGCTGTTTATAGCTGGAATTCTTTTTGACTCTTTATCGGAAGGCGATTTTACAAGTTTATGGTCGACCGCTGTTTGCATCTGTATGTTAATTGCTTTCATCCAGCCTTGTTTGTACATACAACGTTTTGTAAATCTAACACTGCTCTCTCGATTATTCCACAATATTTTTTCAAGTCATAAGTGCTGAAGTGTTGCGGTAGCACTTTACATATCGGCAATAGATTGGTATGATGTGTTAATATTATGGTAACAAGTTGAATTTATCCATGAATTAAATTGGGGTGTGCCAATCCGATACTCAATGTCAGTTTGATACAGAACCAGATCACTGGAACAGATGTCGGATAAAGCTCTGCCGTAAAGAGAGACACACAGATGAGGACACAAGTAGCAGTGCTTTATCCCAGATTGTAGTTTCCCAGACTGTAGTATCCCAGATTGTAGTACCCCAGCTGACCACCTGGAAGAGGTTTTCCTCTTGTCTTTTTCCTTGGTTTCCGGGTGCTCCCAAATGTTTGTTCACCACCTTTATGAGTTTGCTTTGCCCCAGTGTTAGTTCTCACATTAGTCTCTCTCTCTAGACTCCTTTCTTTTGTTTGTTTCTCTGCCTCTCGTTCTCTCTCTCTTAGAGTATTAGTCCCTTTTCTCTTTCTCCCATGTTAGTGAGTGTTTACTTATTAAACTTCCCCCATATTCTTAGTTCATCTACATAGTGCACTAAGTGGAGATTAAAATACAGACTTCTGCACCCAAACAGTTTGAAACAGATCTAACACAGAGCCGCAGGAGACTCAGCCATGTGTGCAGAACTCCAGAATGGACACACTGGACACTGTATGGGTGTAGAAACTGGAGTTTTATAACTTACACAGCGCCCCCAGAGGAAATAAGGAATCATTTCGGACTCAGATGTGTTATTAACAGATTAGTTACTGAAGAGGAAATAAAAACTCGTATTGGCAGATACATGACGGTGCGGTATCGGTATCAGACATGAAAAGAGGCATTGTGTCACAACTAAATTAAATGTAAACTTCCTGGTTATCAGTATATAAAGTTAGTAAATGTGGCTGTAACATGTCAGTAATTAAATGGCAAAATAATAATAATATTAACAAAGTGTCCTAAATGATTTGTTAATTTTCTAGTCAAGACTTTTAATTGTAGCAGTAACTACCTGGTAATTTAATAAAACTAATTATCGTAACAAAGTCTCATTACCCATTACCCACTTGCAGAATTGCATGTTCCTGATTATACAACGATTATATATATATATATATATATATGCATGCATACACCAATGGCAGATATCTGTATTATTGCCCCACAAATCATTGAACTGTTGATGGAATGATCTTTGACCTTTATGTTTCTTGAATTATTTTGAATTATTGCTTACCATTCACAAAGTGCTACAATGCTTGGCTGGAGAACACATGTTTATGTTTGTAATGTCCCTTTGTTTATTTCACCTCTGCTTTCATTACTAATTGTTTCTCTTAGATATTTCTCTGACTTACTAGCTTTTTTACTACTGATGTTTATACTTCAGTTTTGTTTCCTTTGTATTTGCTTGAAATGCTTCAAAAAAAGTTTTTAGACTTTGACCTATTCCACATACAAAGTTAATTTAACTATTAAGAAATTCATTGTTTACTGTTATTGTTATCAACAATAAATAAAACAACAATAAATACATTTTTTAATTTAACTGGTGTTTTTTTTTTTAATCAAACTCACAAACATAGTCTCTTTAAAATTACAGACTCACTGAGGGTTAGTTCACACATATACAATTTTTATTTCTAAAATGGAAATTCTTTTGTTCACAAAATAAAGTTTCTCCACATATACACTGTTTAAAAACTAAATTTGGGTCCACATAAAAATGCAAAAACATGCCATAAAGAGCACGACAATCCAACAGGAGGTGAAATAACCTGAACTGCAAAGCTATTCTCTAGCCATGTTTTTATTTTTGCTCCCGTACTTTTATCAGGGCTTTTTTACGGTTCTGAGAGACTTCATGGCCTTTGGGGTGTTGCTAGCAGCCTTTTTTACCTACAGTGGTTTGGGAAGCTAAGGTTGGTCTCCAAAAGGTTCCACGATATTATTTCTGGTGTGTTGTAGAGCCTGGGTTCCCAAATTGGTACTGGAGTAAATTTTAGTTTTCCCCACTCCCAACACACCTGATCCAGCACACCTGATCCCAACACACCAGATCCCAACACACCTGATCCAGCACACCTAATCCAGCACACTTGATCTTTAACTTTAGCACCACTACATAAAATATCAAATAAGATGTTTGAATAATTTTGATCCTGTGTTGTTCTCAGGAAACCCACAATAAATTAACATAATGCTCTTTCCAAAAATAAAAAAATACCCTTCCTGAAAATAACACAATGCATATTTTTGATGCTGTGTTTTCAGGAAACCCACAATAAATTCAAATTTGTACACCAAATTTGTGAATGTTTTAGCATACATTTAAATGTATGAAAATATGTAAAGGTGCCTCTCCTGTTAAATAACCCAGAGATCTTGGCTGTTCTAGAACTGAGACCTTCATCTGACCACACAGTATGTATGCATTGTATTTTTTTTATTTATTTAATTGAACTGCGCACGACATATATATATATATATTTTTAATGTATTTTCACTGAAGTCTGCTTCGTTAAAGTTAAAGCTGAAATCTCAGCTTTAACTTCAAAATCAGTTTTTGTTGCAGGTACATGTGTAATGTTCAGCTTTTAGATTAGTATTTCTATACAAACCTAAAAAATAACTAAAAATAAAAGTGAAATTCATCAATTTCTGTGATGGTTAGGGTCAAGGCTAGAGTTAGGGGTTGGGATGGGGTTAGGATTAGGATTATGGTTGGGGTTAAGATGGGGAAAATGGAGTTGCTCTTTATTCACAAATGGTGGAAGGATGGTGAGGATTGTGGTTTGGGTTCGGTGGCCGGTGTTCAGATGGGTGCAGATGTGAAGGGAGAGAGGGTGCCCAGACTTTTCAGGTGTCTTCTCAAGGAGTGAGAACAGTCCTGGAGTCTGTTAAGGAAAATGACATCCTGTTGTTAGGAGTGTCGCCAATCACTTCCTTACCTCTCCTTTGCTGTGGGGCCCTTATATAAGGGTCTGACTTCTCATTGACGAAAGACACCAATCAGGCGCAGATGTGCTGGCTTTGCTTGGTCCGTCCACTGCTCAGTGTACTCCAGCTGTCCAAAACAGAGGTGCTGGAGGCATGTGGCTATCCGATGGTATGCCCCCTTCACACACTGTGGGTGCAGCAGCCTGTCAGTGCAGGAGCTTCTCAGTGAGGTCACACTGTCCTGTATGGGGTGCGATATGTTGTCCAACAGGGATGACAACTTAGCCACCATTCTCCTGTCACTCACCACCTCCGCTGGGTCCAGAGGGCATCCTAGAACAGAGCTGGTCCTCTGGATCAGCCTGTTCAGTCTCTTTCTGTCCCCAGCGGAGGTGCTGCCACCCCAGGCGACCACACCGTAAAAGATGGCTGATGCCACTGCAAAGTCATAAAAGGTCTTCAGGAGCACCCCCTGCACTACAAAAGACCTGAGTTAAGGTTAGGGGTATGATTAGGATTAGGGTTAGGGTTAAGGGGAGAGATAGGGTTAAAGTTAGGGTTGGGGTAGTGGTAGGGTTAAGGTTAGTGTTAGGGTTATTTTTAGGATTAAGGTTAACTTTAAGGTTAAAGTTAAGTTTAGGGTTACGGTTAGAATTAAGGTTAATATTAAGGTTAAGTTTAGGGGTAAGGTTATGGTTAGGATTAAGGTTAATGTTAAGTTTAGGGTTAGAGTTATGATTAGGGTTAAGGTAGAGTTTAGGGTTAGGATTAAGATTATTTCAATTTTGTTTATTTAGAGCTTTTTCAACCAGAGCTGTCACAAGCCAAAAGTGACAGAGGCAAGGAAAAACTCCCTAAAACTGGAGGAAGAACCCTTGGGAGGAACCAGTACTCAAAAGGGGAACCCATTTGCCTCTGTTCGAACCCAGAGAACTAACAATAGAAGGCCTTCGTAGACAGACTTAGTTACTGCTGAACAGCTGGCAGTCTATGGCTAAGAGAGTAGGTACAGTCAGAGTGAGTAGAGGTAGTTTTTATTGGATAAAGAGTGAGAAGTAGTTTGAAAATCTCTAGTCCACAGCAACAGAAACAACAATCTCCACCAGAGCTTTTGAGCAGTAGTCCCTCTTGGATGGGGGAGGAGCGTGTGAGGAGTCGAAAGTAGCCGAACTAGTCAAGGACATTTGGGCAAGGGACCCCAGCGATTGCAGATCCAAGATGAAGTGGTGATCTGGAGGATCGATGGTGGTTGACCAGGCTAGCGGTTCCCTTCAAAGGGCTGGGGGGACAAATAGAAAACATCGTTCTGCTTAAGTTTACAGGGTCCAGATTATAACTATAAAGAGTGCCATCTGAGACTCTGGCAAACCTAGCTAGAAAGGGCAGAGCCGAGGGGTATGATAGACATGAGGGCACCCTGAGACACTGGCACACCCCACTCCACCATCAACAAACCACCTCCAAGCTCTACACCCTTCACCTAACAGGAAAAGTTGATTACAGAAAGCCTGACGAAACGAGTAGGTTTTCAGGTTGAATTTCCTGCTTGAAGTAAGGACTCTAGCTGCTGCATTCTGGACTAGTTTAGGTTCTTGTTGAAGTAGCCTGACAGTAGGGCTTTATAGAGATTGAATCTGGAGTTAAGTTTCTTAGCAATATTTCAATGATGAAAAATGCTAATAATACCTATATGTGCATCAAATGATAGATCTGGGTTGATGATGACACCAAGATATTTTACAGCTGACACAGAAGAAGCTGAGGACCCAGCAAGATCAAGCATTAGACCAGACAATTTGTTCCTTTTGTGCCTAGGACATAGGAGTTGAGCAAGAGAAAGTTATGTGACATCCGGTCTTTTATACCTGTCAGGACACGAGCGCACTCGCAGAATTTAAATAATAAGAACAATTTATTCAAGAATGACACAGTCAGCAATGTCCAACCAAAGGTTGTAAAATTCAAAAACAGGAGATCAGGATGTTCAGGCAAATAGGGAACCAAGGTGAGCTTAGTAAATATTAAACATTTACTATTAAACATAGTAAATATTAAAGGTAACAGTCAACTGTAATCATAGTCCATAGCAGAGTTCAGACTGATTATCCCATAGTTTGCCAAACAGCAAAAGTGCAAAGTGACCAACCGTGATTAAGATAAGGTAAGATAATCCTTTATTAGTCCCACAAGTGGGAAATTTGAATTGTCATGGCAGAAAGTGGACAGTACAAGATAAGAGCAGCAAAAATTAAAAACAACAGAACAAAAACTATACCAACAGTACAGTATAAAAAGTACACTATACAAACAATCTGGAAATATAAATGTGGATGAGTGTATTGAAAAATATAAATGCATATATAAATATGTATGTGTGTGTGTGTGTATGTATATATGTACAGAGTGGATATATAAATATATGTAGAACACTGTGGATATGGATATATATATATATATATATATATATATATATATATGGACAGGCATGCAGTGGAGTGGTAGAATTAAAGTCAATAAACTAGTTTCAGTGGGTAATCCACAAGAGACAAGTCCAAAAAGCCAAACCCAAAGGCGCAGTCCAACAAGCAAGGTCCAAACAGTATATCCAAGGGAGTAAACAGGAGACAAAAGCCAGAAACATGCCAGAACATGACGGAGGAAACAATGAGTCATCACAAAGTCCTTTTATTGCTCCAAGGTACCCTCTGCTGGCAAGGCAGATGGTTGCACTTCGTGTGGTAGTAATGCTCTTGTTCGCCCTCTGGCGGTGGCATGGGCGTGGAGTCGTGACACCCTTCACGCAGTCCTCATTCTTATTTAATCTATGTTTATCATTTGGGTTGACAAAGATGAAGTTGTGTGTCATCTGTGTAGCAGTGGAAACTAATCCCATGTGTTCAGATAATCATACTCAGCAGGAGGGAATATTCAACGTTGTCTGCCTAATAGAAATAAGTGGTCAGAAGTGTCGAAGGTCACACTAAAGTCGAGTAAATCCAGCAAAAAAACAAATCTTTTGTCAGCAGACAGTAAATGATCATTTACCTTCTTTTGCAGAAATGAACTGTTGGGCCACGAGTTTCTATAAAATCTTAGATAAAAACTGTAAAGTAGAAATAGGTTGGTAATTTGATAGCTCGCATGGATAAAGGTTTGGTTTCTTTCACAGAGTCTTAATAACTGTTATTTTAAAGGCTTTTGGTAAATACTGAGAGGAATTGAGTGTACAGGTAGAAGATTTTTATGAAAGAATAATCATAGCGAGGTCTGCTAGAGCTAGATTTTGAACGCTATCTGCACTGGTTGTATCAGGCAGGATACGCAGTGGAGTAAAACATCTCGTTTGAAATTTTTGTCTAAAGATTAAAAAATTGATTAAAAAAGTCAATTGATTAAAAAAGTCCAAAAAATCATCACTACTACAGGCTGCACATATATGAGTTTCTGTACCTCTGTGGCCCCTAGTTATTAGTTTAGAAATTGTACTGAATAGAAACTTGGGATTATTTTTGTTAGATAGATAGAGGCTGAGCTTGCCGTAGTAACTGCTCTGTTGTGGAAGTGAGAAGCAGGCTTTTTCTGTCTAATTCTTTTACCTCTTAGAGGATCCCAATGTGGATTCTCTAAGTCATGCGTGAACGCACCACAGCACAGCACAATGTGTGAACAGTATGAAATTCTTTCTCTGCACTTAACCCATTCACCAAGTGAAGCAGGGGGCTGCCACCAGTGCAGGGCCCGGGGAGCAGTACCTTGCTCAAGGATATCTCAGTGGTGCCACTAGCAGCCCTGGGATTCAAACTCAACCTTCTAATCGCAGGGGCAACTCTGTAAGCACTAGGCCACCAGCTTTAGGGGGCTGGGTTACGGTCAAGGTCAAGGTTAAGTTTAGGGTTTGGGTTATAATTAGTGTTAAGGTTATGATTAAAGCAAGGGTTAGGGTCAGGGTTATGGTTACAGTTATGGTTACAGTTAGGGTTAAGCATAAGGTTATGGTTTGAGGTAGGGTTATTGTTAGGGCTAGGGTAGGGTTAAAGTTAATTTAAGGGTTAAGGTTGGGTTAAGGTTAGGGTTAGGGTCAAGGATAGGCTTTGAGTTAACCTTTAGCTCAGCATTTCTAAAGAAACGCTGTTTATAAAACAAAAGTGATTACATGATATATGTTTAGATACTTGTAGAACATTCCTGCTGGCAACACAATGTTTTGATTATTTTTTTTTCTTATTTCACCAGGTTCATATGTTTTCTTCTTGAGGTGAGAAGTACAGTACAGTCAGGAGATGAACATCTCAGATGGTCTTTCCACCACACAGGTGTTCCGAAATGCTACAAGCAATATCCTTGGGATGGAGTATTTGACCTACCTGATCTATGCTTCGTTTTATGTTTCAAATATAATTATGGGCCTTCCCATCAATTCCTATGTCTTGTGGCTCATTTTAAAGGGAAAAGGAAATGGAATCAGGTCAGAGTTTTTCAGTTTCAACTTAAGCTTTTGTGAGGTGGTCTTCTGCCTGGGCACCGTCTTCTTTGTTCTCGTATATGAATTTCCAGAGATCATGATGTTAGAAGGGTTTGTGGGAGCATTTGTCCTGTGTGGCCGCCCCCTGTTTCTCTGCTTGATCTGTGTGGAGCGCTACATGGCGGTGGTTCATCCTATCACCTTCCTGAAGTGCAGACCTCTGAGATACAGGCTGGCATGTTCTGCTGCTGTTTTGGTGATAGTTCTTGGTTTTGGTGTATTCTGTGTGTTAGCTGTCAAAGGAGGTCTCATGTACTTGTTCCTTTGTGTTATCCTGACAATGTGCTCGCTCCTTCTCTTGGTTGAACTGTTCTGCTGCTTTGCCACAATCAGAGCCCTGAAGTTTCCAGGACCAGGTCAGAAAGGGAAGGACAGAGAGCAGGCCAACCACATGAAGAGGAAAGCAATCACAGTCTGTCTGATGTTAACAGTGGCCACAGTCATTCAGTGTCTCCCTTTATTTTTAGCGGGGGCTCTTTACGGCACTCTGTCAAAGTTGTCTTTTGAGATACTCTGGAGCCTCTGTGGCATCTTTTCTTTGTTGGTTGGTTACATTTATCCTTTGCATTACATTCAGAGGACTGGACATTTTCCAACTTCGTGCTTAAAGTGAATAATCAATTTTTTTTTTACATGATCAACCACAAAAGTGCTGACAAACCTACAATACAAACATCTGAAAGGGTCCCTTTGCATTGAGTAAGGGATTATTGGACTGTAGTTGAATTGAGAATGGGATTATGTATTTTAATCGGGATTAAAAGTATTTGACTGTTTTTTAATTGGAAATTGGACTATTAGCCTGGATTTGAATTGGGATTGGGAGGATTATCCTTTTCTTTTAGTTAGGAATGGGATTTTTGGACTGGATTTAAACTCAGAATCGGATTATTGGCCTGTATTTGAATTAGGAACGAGATTATTGGCTTGTGTTTGAATTGGTAATGGGATTATTGGACTGGATTTGGATTAAGAATGGGACAATTTGACTACTTGAATAGGGAATGGGATTATCGGCATGTGTTTTAATTGGGATTGAGATTCTTTGCCTGTGTTTGAATTTTAAATTGGGCTATTGGCCTGTATTTGAATTAGTAATGGAATTATTGGCATGTATTGAAATGGGAATATGATGATTTGACTATTTGAATTGGGAATTGCACTATTTTAGTGTATTAGAGTTAGGAATGGGATTATTGCATGTTTTTGTATTGACAGTGGGATTATTGGCCTGTATTTCAACTGGGAATAGGACTGCTGGCCTGGATTTGAATTCTGTTGAAACAGAATATGCCAGAACCACTCAACTGAGTCACAAATGTCATAAATGTCCAGTCATTTGAGGAATTTACATTTAAATTTAAGGGTTCAGTGTGCATATTGCGAAGTAACAGTGTAATGCATCAAACATGTTTGAATGTTAAATGAATGTTAGCTCTAGCACAGATGTGTTGGCAACTTCAGGTTGACTAACCTACTCCTTTCAATTTAAAAAAAAAAATATTTGGACAAATACAATCTTCTTGTACATCTCTACATTTTACATGTCTACATTTGTGTTTGGTGAGAAATGTATGAGCATATTTTGTTTTTGGCATTTGTTCTGCTCACATCACATAATACTAAACTGGTCAGGAACAATCAAAGCAAGATTGATCATCCCATAGTTATTATATGATTCTTTTGGAACTTATGTAAACTTGCTGGTGACTTTGTGCATGTGTAATATTTTTTATATTATTGTATTTATCATTTCTTTTGTTTTTTCTTATGTATGAGTAATTGTCATTTCTTTTGTACTCTGTGGGTAAAATAATGCAGTGGTGATTTTTGCTGAATGCCAAATTCTTCGTTTTCAAAATATTGGTTATAAATTAATGATCGGTTCATGCAAACTTACTTCATGTATTCACATCAGAATAGGTGGAGAAGTAACGTATAACCTATATTTATCTTAGGTGTCCACTCTGTTCCACAGTTTATTTTTGAGACTTTAATGAACCAAAGTACTTTAATTCGAGACTTACTTTTTCACTACGCTGTTTTAAGCAACCACAGTTACCATAGTAACCGCAGAATCACACTTCACATTTTCTCATGGAAATGCAATCTAGTTCATATTATTATAGTTTATCATATTTATCTTATTTAGGATTGTCTCATGTGTGAATAAATGTCATGTCTTTTGTATTTAGTGTGGAAAATTATTTCTTGATGTATTTTATATCCATGATCTGATCCTCTTTGTATTTATTTTCCATACCAATGAACAGAAACAAGAAGGCAGTTGTCGCAATTTCTGTGATTTTTGCACTTTCTGTACCATTTAGCAACAAAATGTCCGGAACTGCTGTAGATATAAAGGCGTATCTCGTGTCTTCCCAGAATGTCCAGTTTGTCATCGTTCTGGTTAAAATCATGATGTAATGGTTTTTGCTGAATGCCAAACCCTTAGTTTCCAAAATATGATTTATAAATTCATGTTTGGTTCATGCAAACTTACTTTAGGCATGTTTTCACACCAAAATGGGTGTCAAAGTGATAGATAACCTACATTTATCTTGGGTGTCCACTCTGATCCACTGAGAGCCGGTGTGGTTACATTGTTTTGAAAGGTGAGATTTATTGATTATATAAACGGAACCAGGTGCTCAGGCTTGGAATGAAAACCTAAATCCACACTAACAATGGATTTTTCCAGTTATTATATAATCTCTGACAGTTTTAATCTTGTTTAATTTCATTTCTCTTTTTTAAAGCAAGTATTTATCATGTTTTAATTTCTATCATTTTTTCTGTATAAGATTTCTTTGTATTTTGTATTTAGTAATTTCTAAAGCACTTACCACAGTTAATGAAAAGTGCTGTTTAAATAAAGTTGCTGTGCCACACTTTGTTCATATTGTTTTATATTATTCAGTGCTTAACAGACTTTCCGTGGTTAACAAAACTGTCAAAATCTGATTCAATTTAAAAAAAATAAAAGTAAAACATAAATAAAGATAAAAGGTTAAAACATACTGAAAGGAAGCAGTAAAAATTTAAACATGTTATTGAGGGAATAATTTAGTACCAACTATCAGAAGAGTTTACATCAACTTTATATTGAGATTATTAGAATAAAAAAGCATTGCTAAACACCAGCACAGGAGTTCTGAGAAGCAGTTGACCAGACAAATTGAAATTATATTTTATTAATTTGATGTCATCAGCAATGCAAATTTTCCCCCCACACGTGAGAACCCTCCACTCTCCTGGTGACACTTTACTTTACAGCCAGCAGAACAAGATCAAAGCTCTATCCAGGTCTGAACAATTTACCTTTTATGATCTATATTTATAGTGTGTGCAGTCATAGTTATAGTCAAGTGTTTTCTTTCCCAATGATTAAATCATTTTTAACAAAGAAGAAATTAAATGTTACATTAACTTTTAATGTTAGGGTTAAGGTTATATTTTGGATTATATTTGGGTTAAGGTCAGGGTTAAGGTTAATGTTAGGGTTAAGGGTTAGGGTGAGGATTAGATTAGGATTAGGATTAGGGTTAAGGATAGGGTTGGGATTAGGGATATGGTTAAAGCTTAGGGTTGGAATTTGGGTTAAGGTTAGGGTTGGGATTAGGGTTATGGTTAGGGTTAGAGCTAGAGTTAGGAGTTAAAGGTAGGGGTTATGAGTAGGGGCAAGGTTAGGTTTAGAGTCGGGATAGGAGTGGGGTAGGGTTAAGATTAGGAATAGAGCTAGGGTTAGGTGTAGGGTTAAGTTTAAGGTTAAGGTTAGTGACAGTCTTAAGGGTAGGGTTAGGGGTTAAGTTTAGGGTTAGGGGTAGAGTTAGGATTAGTGTTTAGGTTATGGATAAAGTGGGCTGGGGTTAGGGTTAGGGGAAGGGATGGAGTTAAGGTTAGGGTTACTTCTAGAGTTATGATTAGAGGGTAGGTTTATTGTTAGGATTGGGGTAGGCTGAGAGTTAGGGGTAGGGTTAGGGTGAGCGTTGGGGTCAAGGTCATGGTCAAAGTTAAGTTTAAGTTATGGTTAAGGTACGGTTAAGGTTAAGGTTAGGATTAAGGTTAAGGTTAATGTTAGAGTTAAGGTTAGGCTTAGGGTTAGTGTTTATCTTTGCATTTCTAAACAAACGCTCTTTATAAAGACAAAAGCAATTACACAGCGTATCTTTGTAGAACATTCTTGCTGGCTTTCTTCTTTTGCTCAGTCGCTCTCCTGCTCAGTGCCTGCCGGTTATCGCCATCAAGAAGACAAAATCACAATAATGCACAGGATGTGTGTATACACTTGTAATGCCATACTCACATAATTATGCTGATGCACACATATCGAACTGGAGGTTGCTCTATAATGTGTTGTTCTGACAGTGATGACACAATGTTTTGATTATTTGTTTTGCTTGTTTCACTAGGTTCACAATTCCATTTCACATTTTGGTCTCGAGGTGAGAAGTACGGTACAGTTGGGAGATGAACCTCTCTGATGGTCTTTCCACCACACAAGTGTTCAGAAATGCTACAAGCAACAACCCTGGGATGGAAAATATCACGTTCCTGACCTTTAACATCTTCAACGTCATTATGGGCCTTCCCATCCATTCCTATGTCTTGTGGCTCATTTTAAAGAGAAAAGGAAATGGAATCAGGTCAGAATTTTTCAGTGTCAACTTAAGCTTTTGTGAGATGCTCATCTGCCTAGGCGCCATCTGCTTTGTTGTCGCACATAAAGTTCCAGAGATCATGCCAGTAGAAGGGTTTGTGGGAGCATTTGCTCTGTGTGGCCGTCCCATTTTTCTCTGTTTGATCGGTTTGGAGCGCTACATGGCGGTGGTCCATCCCATCACATTCCTGAAGTGCAGACCTCTGAGATACAGGCTGGCATGTACTGCTGCTGTGTGGGGGATAGTTCTTGGTTTTGGTGTATTCTGTATCTCAGCTACCATGACAAGTCTCATGTACTTGTTTATTAACATTATCCTGACCATATACTCGCTCTTTATCTCCATTGTACTCTTCTGCTGCTTTGTCACGATTAGAACCCTGAAGTTTCCAGGACCAGGTCAGAAAGGGAAGGACAGAGAGCAGGCCAACCAGATGAAGAGGAAAGCAATCAAAGTCTTTCTGATGTTCACAGTGGCTATGGTCTTTCAGTGTCTCCCTTTATTTGTAGTTGGGTCTCTTTACGGCACTCTGTCGGAGTCATCGTTTAACATGGTCTGGACTGTTGGCGGCATCTTTTCTTTATTGGTTGGTTATGTTCATCCTTTGCATTACATACAGAGGACTGGACATTTTCCATCTTCGTGCTTAAAGAAAATTTTCTGAAATCTTATTTCTTACATTTTTACATTGTCAAGCAAGTGTTAGAAAAATTATATCACAAACATATGAAACATTCATAAAAAGTAAAAACATTATGGAGATTATCTCTGTCACAGTTAATTATACCAGTTAAGTAATACAGGCTGCCAAAGGTGGCTCTCTGATTTTGGAGCTTTGGCTTTTTGTTTTAGACCAAAAGGACCAGAAAATAAAAGGTTTAGAGCAGCTGCAGTTTGGTCAACAGATCTTGCATGTGATGTGCATGAAATTTTTTTCTATTAAAAAATGGGGAGTGATCATTTTACCTTCTAATAACTTAAATCACCAGTCGGTACACTGGAATTTATCTAAAGGTATATTTTATTTATTGATTTATTTTCAATTACTTTTTTCTTTTTCTAATATTGTATGTATATGTTGTGGCACTTTCTTATGCCTGGGCACAAACACAGACACTGGGACAACTGATAGCAGGTGCAAATAAATGAATGGGGATGCTTGGTAGAGGGGAAAGAGTGTGAAGGAGGTTCTTTCTACTCACGTAAAGGACAGGATGCTCCTTCGTGCCGAACACCTGTGATAGGACTGCCCACAGGTCGGTTTTGGATGCATCAATTTTGTAGAATAAAAGGGCTGCTGAAATCCGGCTTACGGAGAACTGGGGCCACTGTGAGGGCCTCCATCAGCTTCTGGAAAGCCCGTTCTGCTGTCTCAGTCCAGCGCACCCTCTCCAGTTTGCCCTTCTTGGTATAATCTGAAAGGGGTAGGCTATGGAGGAGAAGTTAGGCACAAATCTACGGTTATAGCTCCAGGCAACCACCTGCTTTCTGTCGGTGAGGTGGGACCAAGACCCCACCACCTTGATCTTCTTCTCCTGTGGCTTTAGAAATCCCCACCAAATATGGTTCCCCAGGTACTGATGGTCATGCTATGTGTAAGAGTGGATGAGGATGTTGTCCAGGTATGCTGTTGCGCACTGGCAGTGGGGCCGGTGGACATCAGTCAACCTTTGGAAGGTGGCTGGAGCTTCATGCTAACCCAACGGAAGCACACAGTAATGCCAGTGGCCTGTGGACGTGCCGAACACCGTCTTGGGCTGGGCCGATAAGGGCCGAATCATCTGCCAGTACCCTTTTGTCAGGAGCGAGGTGGAGATGAAGCGAGCCTGCCCAATTCACTAGATTAAATCATCCACTTTGGGCATAGGGTTGCAGTTAAGCTCTGAAATTTGTTTCAGGCATCTGAAATGATTACACAGTTGGATGTTTAAGGTTGGCTTAGGGACCACTACAATGGGGCTGGAACAGGGGCTGGTAGAGTCCTTATTAATGCGGTTGTGCAGCATCTGGCCCACCTCCTCCTCAATAGTCCGACAGAAAACTTCTGGCACTCTATAGAGCCACAGTCGAACCACCTGACCACAGGGGTGGTTTATGTCATGTTGGACCAGGTGGGTCCAAATGGGGTTTCCTGCACTGCGAACAAGACATATTGCAATAACATGTCCCAGTTACACCCCCTTTGTCAATGATTTTGTTAAGCATCTGTTTAAAGGTCTGATTAAAGAGGTCCATGAGGCCATCAGTCTGTGGGTTACATACTGATGTTTTTAAAAGTCTTACCTGCAGCAGCTGGCAGAGGTCATCCATCACACTGATCGGAAAGCAGGTCATGAGGAATGCTGCCCATCTGAAAAGAAGGAACACCTCCTTGGCAATGGCTTTGGATGTGGCTTTCCACAGGGGTATGGCCTCCAGGCATCGGGTGACATAATTCACTGTCACCAAAATGTATTCATTGTCATGGGCGGACTTCGGCAGCTACCCATACCGATCTGTTCGAGGGAAACCTCAATAATGGGAAAAGGGGATGAGAGGTGCTGGAGCTGGTTTATAGGGTGAGATACACTGCCATTGATGGCAGCGTTGGCAGAAGTTTTTAACCTCATCCCGGGCCAGTGAAAGTGGTTGCAAATTTTTTCTAGAGTGTTTTGGAAACCAACGTGCCAATTGCGTGCATAGCTGTAGCATTACTGTGTCGATCCTGGAATGCGGCATAACGAGCAGGTCAGAAATTTCTCCTTTGGAAGCTCCTCCGTTGGTGGAAGTTCCTCTGTCAACCCCAATGAATACAGGCCACTCCCTGGCCCACCCTGTGACCTTCACCTGGGCCACCAGCGCCTCCCATTCATCCCTATGGCCGGGATTCCACAGGGCTGAGTCCCTGGAGGAAGCGAGGAGGGAGGTGCCAGTGTGATGGTGCTGCCTGAGTCAATACGTGGGGATTCCCTCCAACCTCATGGTCGTCAGTTGTGTGTCTTTACGGGTCAGCACGTAGATTGTACAGCCCACCAACCAGGATTTACTGGGGTCTGCTGGCATTGGCTCGTCTTGAGGTTGGCTTTGGGGCTGGCATTCTTTTGCAGCAGGTCATTGTGTGGAGGACTGTGGTGGGCAAGGTCTCAGTGTGACTCCCAGGTTCCAGGCCACTGGTCGCTTTTTCCCATGTCCAGGCAGAGCTCTTAGTAAGCAGTCCAGGAGAGCTGCTCTGGTTGCAGAGTGTCCAACTTCATAGCTGGCAGCCTCCTCCTCTGTCAGTGTGTAACAGGCCTGTTGGGGTTCCCTAATCAGGAAGTGTGCGAAGAGATTGGCCCATTTTCAGCAGATGCTGCAGTAATGCTCAGGATGGGGTTCTGGAAGGAGCGCCCATGGTCAGTGTCCATGATGCCCACATTCTCCACCACTGTGGCACTTTGTTAAACCTGGGCACAAGCAAAGATGCTGGGACCACTGGTAGCACTTGCAAACACTTGTGTTTACTTATAAATTTGTGAAAGGACAGGCGTGGTAGAGGAAAAAGGGCATGAAAGAGGTCTGGTGTAGGGCAGTGAATGGTTTAGGGGCTGGAGTGTTAAGCTGGGTGAAGTCTTTAGGGAGGAAGCTGGTGATCCTCAAGGCTGCAACTGTGCATTTTATCCTATTTCTGAGCAACTAGGCACTGTCTTCTTGTGTGCCCCCATTTATTAGTGTGTGTGTTTTAAGTTTTATTAATGTGATTGCATCAGCAATCACACTATTGCTCACCTTAAGTGAATCAGAAAATTGCAAGTTCAAAACCATGCATCTAGTTTCTGATGCACCCTCAGTGGATTTCTTCTACATTTACAGCATTTAGCAGATGCCTTTATCCAAAGCGACTTCCATTCCCTAACTACAGGGGACAGTCTCCCTGGAGCAACTTGGGGTTGAGGGTCTTGCTCAGGAACCCAGTGGTGGTATGCTGAAGGTAGGATTTGAACCCATGATCTCTTGGTCCAGAGGCAAGTATCCTACCCACTAGGCCACCACCACCTCACAACCGCTTCTAGAGCTGCAATAAGCATAGTCGAGTCCTTTTGAGAACGGGATGAATGGCTTGCATTTATGTTGGGAATGGAATCATTGGTTTATATTTAAATTGAGAATTAGATTATTGCACTGTACTTGAATTGGTAATGGGATTATTAGGTTGTACTTGAATTGGGAAGTTGGCGTGTATTTGATTTCAGATTGAGATTTTTGGCCTGTTTTTGAATTAGGAATGGGATCATAAGCCTTTTCTTTGAGTTGGGAATGGGATTATTGGCCTTTATTTGAATTCTGTTGAAACAGAACATACCAGAACCACTTGACTGAGTCACAGTTGTCATAAATGTCTAGTCATTTCTTTAGCCCTGAGGAAGATATACAAAATATTAAGGGTTCAGTGTGCATATTGTGAGGGACTGCGCAATGCATCAAACATGTTTAAATGTTAAATGAATGGTAGCTGTAGCACTAATGTGTTGGTAACATCAACTGGTTGACTAACCAACTTCCTTCAAATGCTTTTAAAATTAATTTGGACAAATACAATCTTCTTTTATATCAAATGTTTCTACATTTGTGTTTGGTGCAAAATTTATTCGCATGTTTCATGTTAAACATTGCTTAACTGGCCCCACTTTGTGGTCACACCTGTTTTTAGGGAACAATCAAAGCAAGATTGATCATCATCTATTTATTATATGATGTTTTTGGAACTTATGTAAACTTTCTGGTGATTTTGTTAATGTATAATATTAGTTATATTATCATATTTATCTAATTTTTATGTTCTCATGTGTGAGTAAATGTCATATCCTAATTCTTGATGTATTTTAAATAGACATTCCTCTTTGTATATTGTGTTCCCAATACCAATGAACAGGAACAAGAAAGCAGTTTTCCTAAGTCGTAATTTCAGTGATTTTTACACTTTCTGTACCATTTAGCAATAAAATGTCCAGAATTGCTGTAGATATAAAGGATAATGTCATATCTTCCCAGAATGTCTTCGCTCTGGTAAAATAATGAAATGATGTTTTTTTTTCATTCTTTGTGTTCAAAAAATGATTTATACATTCTTATGGGATTCATGCAAACTTGCTTTAGGAATGTTTTTCCATCAAAATTACTGCATAAGTGATATATTACCTACATTTATCTTGGATGTTCAATCTGATCCACTAAGAGCCAGTGTAGTTACATTGTTCTGAAACGTGAGATTTATTGATTATACAAAGAGAGCCAGGTGCTCGGGTTTAGGATAAAAACCTACATTCTCTACTAACACTGAATATTTTCTGTTGTTATATAATCTCAGACTGATTTATTTTTGTTACATTTTAGTTCATTTTTTAATACATTGTGTTTATCATGTTTTACTTCCAATTATCATATTTGTATTTTTAATGTACATTGTATGACAGTGCCGTACTAATAATTTGCTATGGTTAACTGTGTTTACATTGTTTTTTTATTCAGTGTAGAAAAAAATAGGTGCCTGTAGTTCTGTGAGATAACAGAGAGTTCTGTGCTTAACAGACTTTGTGTTTAACAAAAGTGTAAAAATCTCTCATTTATAAACATAAGTGAAACATATATAAACATCAAAAAGCATCAACATTAAAACATACAAAAAGGAAGTAGTAAACATTTAAACAAATTATTGAAGCAATAATTTAGCACCAGCTATCAGAAGACTTTTACAATATGTTATTTTATATTATTATATTCAAATTTATATCAACTTAAGATATTATTAGACTAAAAACATTGCTAAACACCAGCACAGTAGTTTTGAGAGGTAGTGAAATTATACTCTCTTTCGTTAATATGATGTCATCAGCACATAAATTTTCCACCCACACATAAGAACCCTCCACTCTCCTGGCGACCCTCTACTTTACAGCCAGCAGAACGAGATTAAATCTCTGTCCAGGTCTGATCATTTACCTTTTATGATTTATAGATATAATGTGTGCAGTGGCAGTTGTAGTCCACTGTTGTCTTTCCCGAAGCTTAAATCATTTAAATAAAGAATAAATCAAATGTTAACTTTTAGGGTTAGGGTTAGCTTTAGGGGTTAGGACCAAAGTGAGGATTAGGATTAGGGTTGGGTTTATGGCTAAGGTTTGGGTTAGGGTTAGAGGTAAGGTTAGGTTTAGGGCTAGGAGTATGAATAAGGGTAGTGTTGAGGTTAGGGATAGGGTTGGGGTAGGAGTAGGTGTAGGGGTAAAGAAGAAGAGATTAAGGTTAAGGTTAAGGCTAGGATTAGGACTAGGGGTAGGGTTAATATTAGGGGTAGAGTTAGGGTTAGTTGTAGGATTATGGTAAGGGTTAAGGTTAAGGATTGGATCTTGGGATTAGGGTTAGGGTTAAGACTAAGGTTAGGGTTGGTGGTTGGTTTATGGGTAGGCTTAGGGGAAGGTCAAGATTAGGGTTATGGTTTGGGTCATGACCATGGTCAAAGTTAAGGTTAGGGTTAGGATTAAGGTTCATGTTAGAGTTAAGGTTAGCCTTTAGCTTAGCATTTCTAAAGAAATGTTCTTTATAAAAACAAAAGCGATTGCACAATGTATATTTAGATACTTGCAGAGCAAGAAGAAAAACATCTGTTTTTCTTCTTTTGCTCAGATGCTCTGCTGCTCAGTTCCTGCTGGTTATTGCATGAAGTAGATAATAATCAACAGGACATGTAAATACCCCTGTACTGCTGCACTCACAGAATCATGTCTAACAGGAGGTTATTCTGTTACATGCTGTTCTGACGGTGCTGACACAAAGTTGTGATTATTTGTTTTGCTCAAGTCACCAGCACGTACATTGGAATTTATGCATTTATGCATATGCATCTCTTCTTGTCTCCAAACTACAATTTATCTTCTCCAGAGCAGCCAGGGACTTTTTTGCATTTCTTTTGGGACATATCAACTCTTCACGTCACATGCACATGTTTACGTTTACGGCATTTAGCAGACGCTCTTATCCAGACTGACGTACATCAGTGCTTAGGTAGTCGACATCTGTTCATACCTGTAAAGCTATACTTAAATCAACATCTGCTTTTAACCAAGTTACTGCAAGCGAAGTTACACAACTTACACCCTGTCAAAGAGAAAAACAAGTCAGAGGATAATACACAGGTGAGGAAAAACAGTTAAGAGGGTAAGTGCCTGAGGGTTTTTCCTTTTTTATAAATATATAGGAAAAGATGTATAAGAGATAAACAAGAGGACTGATTAGTCACCAAGGTGCTCCTTGAAAAGGTGGGTCTTCAGACGACGCTTGAAGACAGCAAGGGACTCCGCAGATCTGAATGCAAGAGGGAATTCATTCCACCACTGGGGGGCCAAGACTGAAAAGAGTCTTGATGCATGTCTTCCTCTTCTTTTGAGCAACGGAGGTT
>JBBPCZ010130221.1:0-23166 GCA_037974445.1 Brycinus macrolepidotus | reverse complement strand
GGGTTCAAATCCCAGGACTGCCAGTGGCACCACTGAGGTACCCTTGAGCAAGGTACCGTCCCCACACACTGCTCCCCAGGGGCTGTGTTCCTGGCTGCCCACTGCTTCACTTGGTGAATGGGTTAAATGTAGAGAAAGAATTTCACACTGTTCACACTGCGTGCTGTGCTGTGGTGTGGTGTGTTCACTCCTGACTATAAGGGGCCACTTTACTTTACTTTAAAACAGACCTTTTTATAGTTGGTGCTGAACATAGATGTTCATAAGCCTGAGAACCGGTCATTGTGAACTGGTATAGATACTTTATTAGTCTGATTAGTGTTACCCTATTTGAGCACCGCGTTGGTTTAAGGATAAGCACCGAAGGCGTGGACTAGGCTGTAATTAGACTCTTTCTGTCACACCAAACTGTACGTGTGAATTGGATGTGCAAATTAATTTCTACACTTTAAAGAGGTCGTAGCACAGTGACATCAGAGGTAGACCAAAGTCACTATTTTAAACTATAGAATGGTGAGTGGTTTCGAGGTAGAGAAATCTGCTGAGAAATCACGAAACTCAGCAGTCACGAGGATGGGTTTTGCACATAGTCATGTGTGTACACACTCACACAAAAGTGAAAGAGGCTTTCGAAGGGTCTGAGGAATGAAGAAAGGGATGTGAATTCAGTCACAGTGCATAAGAAGAGTGATGGAGGAAGGCTAGAATGATTGGATGTTTGTGTGGGCTCAGCACATGCAGACAGATGCTCCACGGCTGAAAACGAGGACACAGCTGGAGAAGAGCTGGTGTTGATGAGCCGTGTGTGTGTGCGCGTGCGTGTGCATGCATTTTCCACTGATTGTGAGGAGTATAAACTTCATGTTGCACAAATGACATTTGAGCCGCACACACAAGATGTAGAAGCTGCATAAAAAATAAGATAAACAGGCTAGGGTGTGCATAGACGGGTCTGCCTTTCTCCTTTGAAAGGCAGAGATGGCTGCAGGACTTCTCTGAGGTGAGGTGAGGTTCTGAGAGCTGTGGATGTTTTGCCATGCAGTTTATACTAGACAGTCTGTTTATTTATGTGTGCAGAGTGCCTGAGGCTGGAACACAACAAAAAATCTTCTGCATGTCTCACACCTCAAACCCCAGCATCTGCTGTTAACCCCAGCCCCTGTTAGCAAACTTCTACTAAAATACTTTTCACAGCCACCCAGACACCTCACTTCTTTTTTCCTCAGACTTTTTTGCTGATGGTAATGACAACGATTAAGCCAATTGTGTACTTTTTTTGAATGACAGCCCCTAATGCAGGTCTAGTGTGATGGTAATAATTCCTGTACCTATTTATAGGAGGTAATTTGCTTACCTGGGAAATGCTATTACTTCATTATCAGCAGATAAATTCTTGTAAACAGCAGAAATCAAGAGAGTAATCATAGATACACAGATACAAAGACATATATCAAGAAAAGATGGCAAAGATCTGATACGCAGTGTCTGACTGATATCAGTAGAAAATGATCAATTTGATGTTGAAGGAAAAAATAGAAGATCTGATTATAAAAAAAATGTAACGTAACATAAATCATGACATAAAGTAAAGTAGATCACATGATGACAGTAAAGTTAGCAGTTAGCTTTAGCAACCAATTTAGCTGAATTTATATATATATTATAAAATATATAGAATGAAATGTATAGAATAAAATGCATCAAATAAATATTTTATTATTATATGTACATACTTTCTGTAGTAGTAGTGTTTAATCAGTTTAAGTATAGTAGTTTAGATTTCTTTTATCTTTTATATTCAATCAAGTGTTTGTATTAAGATTTTTCAAGAAAGAACAATCCTGGTTTTATATTTTAAATGAGGTGCCGGATCCACTAGAACAGGTGTCAGTTCTAGATTTTCCAGGACAAACTGAGCCCTGGCCATTTCTAATACCATGCAAGTGCTAAGTATGATCTTCTTTTACCCCTGTAAGTTCAGCACGACTAATACAGTGGTGTGAGACAGAGAACTACACGAGAAGGTCTTCATTCAAAGGAATAGCATTAAGGAAGCCCCCAAACATCCACATAAAGTGTCATGAAATATGGCCAATGCCTGTTGACAATGGGGTACTCATTAAACACTTGGAGTACCAACTGTTCTACTACAATAAACAACAACAGATAGAAAACCCAGTCATTTGAGCATGGGTGTGTGAATAGCAAAGCCGCTTCCCCCCCATCACCGCCCACTTTACTCTGACAGGATGCATCCAGATGTCTAGTTTTGACTATTGACAATAGTTTCCACAAAAGACTGTAACTGAGAGATGATTGGAAGAGGCTGAGGGGTGTTTTGGTAAAACAGTTTCAAATTTTAGTACCCTGTTTTGAATGTTATTTTTTGATACTGTATTAAAATTTGTACATTCTTAAGGGTCAAATGGCTGATATATAGTACAGCTGAGTGAAAAATTAAAGGAGAAGCATAATGAGGCGTATTGGAATGACACAGTTAAGCTCTTAACATCCCACTACACTCTGTGAAATAAAACGACTGAGAAGGCAGAGTCCACTGGCTAGTGTCTCGGTAAGAGCAGTGACTAAAATGACATCTGCATTTAGATCTGCGTTTAGGGAAGGACATCAGTAACCGGTTGGAAATGGTGGTTAAAAGTGCACGTTCAGTGAGTGTGATACTCATGCATTAGTGTGATATGTAAGGAAAAACAGAAGAACAGCTGTTTCTCATGTGATTGAACATGTCAATGCAGGATGAGGTCAACAAGAACAGTCTTCTCTACACAGAGAGGGATATTTTTGTAGGAGTGCAGTGTGTAAACCTCTCATTACTAGGATGGATTCGCGGTTGAGAGTTTAGAGGTGTGAAAACCACAGACACTGGACTACAGAGATGTGGAAAGAGTAATCTGGTGCATTTGTGGTGCACATCAAGAAAATCATACAGGCATGAGTGCTAGACCCCTAAAATAAAGTCCAGTGGCATTTTGCTGGTTTGGGTCCACTTCTCCCCTTAGACCCTTAGGGGTCACTGCAAATCAGTACAAAGTGATTCTGATTGAGAACCTTTTACCCTATGAAGAAAAAGTTCTAGCTTGATGGAAATGGTCTTTTTTTCTGGATGACAGCAACCATAGAGCGCAAGGGGGCACTGAAAGGTTTAAGGATTGCAATGCAAATCAAACACTATGGCCTCTACAGTCTCCAGATCCTGACCCATTTGAAAACCTATGGGAGAGTTTGGACCAATGTATCAGATCTCTCAACCTTCATCATTAAAACTCCAACTGAGGCAATATCTTTTGAAAGAATGGTGTTCTGCCCTTCCAAGTACAGTCCCAGAGACTTGTGGAAGCTATGCCAAGGCAAATGGAAGTTGTTCTGGTGGCTCATTCTTGTTCAACATCTTACTAAGACTTTTTTGTACTGTTTTGTGTTTCCACCCATCTGTATAATTGTATAATTTGATTTAACAGCCTAATAGCCTTGGTTTCTAAAGTCAAAAAGGTGTTGCCTTACATCTCATCATAAGCCGTAGCCCCAGTGTAAGTGGTAGCGCCACTAAATCTGTGGTAATAGTAGTTATGTATCTGTGGGATAGAGCGGCCATAAAAATAATTATGATGCAACAGTAAAATGTAATAAACTGATGTATTTTTATTGACCTCGTGTTGTTGTTTGTTAGCCTTGGGAGTATCTTCCTTAACCATGAAAAGGATCTGAAAAGGAGTAGAGTGCTATTTCAGAAGTGCACTGCATTGCTTTATACATAGCTCCACAGAAATGACAGTTGGATATAGCAAATAGTATCTTTTTCTCTACGTCTTACATCACATCACTTACATTATTCTGGGTCATAGCCCAGCTGTGTTGTCTGGTTTAATGGTTTGGAGACAGTGGCACTGACGAAAAGACAGGAAGCACAGCTGGAGTTGGCAGAGCTGAAAATGTTAAGATTTGGGAGTAACGAGGATGGACAGGATCAGGAATGAGTTTATTAGAGGCACAGCTCGAGTTGGACCTTTTGGACATGTGCTGAGGAGAGACTCTGAGTGTGTTGAGAGAAGGATGCTGAGGATGGAGCTGCAGGGAAGAGGAGAAGAGGAAGGTCTAGTAGGAGGTTTATGGATGTGGTGAGGGAGGACATGCAGGCAGTTGGTGTGAGAGAGGAAGACGCAGAGGACAGAAGGAAGTGGAGACGGCTGATCCGCTGTGGCGACCCCTAATCGGGAGCAGCGTGAAGAAGAAGAAGAAGCATAGTGTATCTTTTTCTCTAGGCCTTACATTACTTCACTTACATTATACTGTGGTAATGTATTGCTAGTTAAGGCAATACATTAGGCCTATGTTCTGTTGGTTTAATCACTATGGTCAAATCCAATACATGGCGTAGTCTTTGTTTTCCACATTTTTCCACCCAGTAGTAATGGTTAATTGGCAGTTTGCCTGATGTTGGCGCATAGTTTAAATTGTCACACTAGTCTGTCTTACTGTAAGAACCAGTCTTTTAAAAAAAAAAAAACTTCCTTGTTTAGCTTTTGCCATAAAAGCCTTTTGATTTTTTTGAAAGGTTATGCATGGCTGTGTTTGTTTATGTTCTGTCTGTTTTTTTATTTGGCCATATTTATCTCTCCTGAGACATTATGGAAACTAGATGTAGATCATATGTAGATGGCTATGCATTAAACATACAAGGGTGTGTTCTCTCACTGCATTCGAACATCCATATATTAGTTAAAACATGGGACATACAAACAGTTTCCACAGTTTTTAAACTCTATTTATTAAGAATTTCAAAAACAAATTCCATCGCTTCTCTACATAGTCACCTTCCTTTGCGATGCATTTTTTCACTGTGTTGTACCAACTTTTTACTGCAAAAAATGTTTGTGAGTGCGTAGCCACTGATGCAGCGCTGCTTTCACATCATCATATGCTTTGAAATTAAGCTCATATCGCATATTTAGAAGGTCAACCTCATTGTCTCCTCATTTATTTACTTTATTCATTACATAATTACATTACATACTATATTCTGTGGTTAGCCCAATAAATAAAACTGAGGTTGGTGCAAGGGCCAGGATCATTCTCAAGTAAGATTCTGGTTTCTGCTTGCAGTATTCACTTCTAGCGTTTTGAAGGTCTTTCGACACGGCACTTTGCTATTGTGCAAGATGTTTTGAGTTTAGGTCAGCTGACTGTCACGGCGTCTTTGAGCAACAGTAAGTTAAATATACTTGTAGATACTGTATGAAGAAAGGTTTGCTAGGGAGTTTTTGTCTCAGGATATGGAACAACTTTAATATCTTGGCAAATAACGCCACTTTTGACTTGAACAGGTTGAAGTTTATAAGGTTTACTGGGTTGAGATGTTCCACAATATCTGTAAAGACTTGTAGAAAACATTTCATTCTGTTTCAGAGCTTTTCAACTCACATCCCTTTGAGTGCTATTATGAAGATCATCTACTTTCTGATATTAAAACCCTTGTCACAGAAGTGCATGGACAAATTTACAGCACAACAGACAAGTGAAGCGTAAGATTACGTGCCAAAATGTTGCTGTTGTCTTATAAATTATAACTTAGAACGTGCTAATTAGGCTTTTTTAGATCTCCCATAGCATTCTCAGCCATCTGTTAAGAGCTTTGGTTCTTACTCCCATCACACACGCAGATAAATAGACTCTCACGCTGTTGGTTGTCATGACAACAGTTGGTATCACTATGGAGAGACCATGTGATCTCATTCTTTTGTTTCTTTTGCTCATTCTTCCACCTCTTGTCTCACACATTTACATCTTTCTTTTTAATATCATGTCACTCATGATCATGTAATTTGGTTGTTGGTACAGTACAGATGCTGTCTGAATTTTATAGAGTTGTATAAAATTGTTTGTCAGGCATTCCCACAATAACAAATTTCAACATGAGCATATTGTGGGTATGTTTCAGATGGGTGACAGTGATATTTAGATTCATGTGATCCAACAAATACGATGCACCGATTTCAGAATTCTTGGCTGATGTTTTTTAATGCACATATCTGTTGTTGACAATGCTGATATCGACACACTTACATTCATAAAACATAAAAACTAAGATCCACCCAAATCAGCTTTATGGCAAAATATTCTACCACTTATTTTATTGAGAAGTGCAAATGCAGTAAAGTGAATACAATACAGACATTTTAGCCCATTGTCACCTCTTCTGGAATACAATAAATTCATATATCTATTTGAATTTTTGGTCAAATTTAAGGTCAATCAATTTCCTTCAAACAATAGTCTGCCAATACTGCTACGGTTCTTGTGTCAATAGTAATTATTAGGACTGGCCCAAATAATTTGAATATTTTAGTATTTGTTTATTATCCTGGTATTTGTTTCCATATTTAGTATTTGGATAGATCATCACATCTAATAGCAACACATGTAATCCACTAAATCTATACAAATCTAGTATATAAAATATTGAAATAATTTATAATAAGTCACTTGGCTACCTATGTTATTGCACTCACAATGTCCTTTTTAAAACTTGGCTCTTTGTTTTTGTTTCCACCTGAAATCGAACCTGAAATTATTTTCAGTTCTGCCTTAAATGGTGGAACTTTATGTTCTGACTGGATTTAACACGGTGGTAACATACCTGGAGGTCTGTGGCACCAGTGGAACAGAAACTTGGCTGTTCCTTCAGTAAAGCAGCGAAAGTAACACTTAAAATGTGTCACTAAACACAGATTTTAAGAGATTTGTGTCTTAAACTTAATTCTTTGTCATTGCTGCCATGTAGGTCAGCAAAAATCCAGTCAGTCTCTTCTTACCTGAATGTTAACTTACTGCATAACATGATATTTTTCTCCGCATCTTTGTAAAAAGGTATGTTTACATATGTAAAACTGTGAAAAACTGGAATATTTTCTTTTTAAAGTGAACCATAAATCAAACCAAATTAGCAAACGACTGATTGTGGTTAAATATGAAATGTGAACAGAAGTGGTTTCTGGGAATGATTATTCAGATACTTGGTCAGAAACACAAATGAAGTGGAAGTCTAAGAAATGTGATTTGGGCCAGTCCAAGTAATTATGATGAAAACATCCACATCAAGGGTTCAGTAGTGATCTGAAATACTGCACACAGCCTAGACAGCATACCGCAGTATATAGTGATGTAAACGAAGATGATAATCTGTTACCAGATGATACATTCCACATTAGTGTATTTCTCATTAATATTAATGAAAAATATCAATTCTTAAGAACACTGATCACAAACCAAAAAGAACTCACTTTGATTTATTAATGATCTGGTTACATCCTGAAACGTAGTAAAAGCAGTGTTAGGCTACTGATGCCTACTTTGTTCCGTGATGTAGTTTGCACAGTAAATGTTAAGGATGGCATCAAACGGTACAGCGCACAGAATATAGTTAAGATTTTTAGAGGTGCGACCATGCAGTAATGTCATACGTGACAGATGAGTAGGGTCCTTGGAAGAAAAACTGGTCCAGTGTAGAAAACAAATGCACGAGGTCCCCGGTGTGTGCACACGTGTTTGGAGTTGACAGACTCTGCACGAACATTGTTCCCTTTCCAGCTACACTGGCACCAAGTAAACAAACCATTCACAGTATGCCCAGCTCAACCGAGGACACAGCTCTCATCTTTCAGCCCACACAGACCTGATCTAGAGTATCAAGTGAGAGTGCCAACAAGCGAAGAGGTGATGAAAGCATATATATGTATATAAAATACTACTATATTTTATGCTATATCATGATACACAATATATATGTCAGTATTTTGAAATGCCTCTAAAAGCACTTTTGACATGACTTGCTAGTCTGAGATGTTTTTGTTTAGTAGTGTGCCATATCAACAATAAGTTTAACATTAAGTTTAATTTTGACACCACATAAAAAATTATTCTAATAGACTTGGATGTTTATTACATCCATATAGGCTACATGCATAGCAACTAGTGTTATCCTGAATACCATTTTTTGGCCTTTGGATGTAATCAACAGCGAATAAAAGCTTCAGTGGAGGGTCTGCTTGTATTTAAATAATTATAAATTTTACAAATCTTAAAACTGTTGGAGATAGCTTGCTGTTTGATGTAGTATGCTGTACCATGCAGGCGACTTAAATACATGACAATGTGTACTTAGTATTAGAGATGTTTGCTACATCAAACGTAGAACAAATAGCGATATATCACCCACCCCTGATATGGCATCTGAAGCCCTGTAACTTTTCCCTTATTCAGCCTATCTCAGCCTCGTGTTTTGTAAAGCTGTCACTGACCCAATAGTGAATTTTAGGATCAGGTAAAGGCCAGTAGAAAATGAGGGATTAGACATCAGTGGGAAATATGAGAGTATGTTTGAGCAGTTTGAGCATGGCTTTTCTAGAAGCCTTAGAAACTTCAGTTAAAGATAGCAAATAATTCAGTACGCTTTCAGTATCAGTTCTGGAAAAAAATGTGCTATTGTTCTTTCTCTAGTGTTTTGCCGTTCAGCCAATAGCCTATCGCTGCCTTGAACTGAGATTAACTTGTAGTAGAGAGAGCGATTTACAGAGTGCCACAAAAGATTTAGTCCGTCCATATGGCCAGGCAGGATGTGGGACTGGTCAGAGAGAGGAGGAGGGTGGGGCGATACCACTAATTTTCTTTAACATCCAAAACCATATTATACCAAGGCCAGTATCCTGATACTGACACCAATACTATTACTTTATCTACTTGTGTATGTACAAAGACCAATTCTTTGGGGTTTCCATAGTAATAAAATGGCAAATGCGGAAACTGAACATTTTATATTTGAAACCATTTGTATTACTATGATTTGTATAAACTGTAAAACAACTCCCTATACATATCTACCATTACAGAGCACTTACTCAAACACACAGCTCACATGACTGTGTTTGTGAGTTTTATGAGAACCAGAATTTGAGGGCAGAAGAAAAAAACTTTTTTGCTACAATCACTTTTTCATCATCAAAGATACATTACGTTTAACATAAGGTTTGCTGCTCAAAGGAAACAATATCAGTATTTTCATGTGAGCATTCATTCTTATAAATATCCATAAGAATCAGAAGTATTGATATTTTAGCATTGGTCTGCCCATCCCATCCCTAAAGGAGGGAACAGAAGCAGAGTGAATGTGGTAGAAAAAGAAAGGGAGTAGTAGTGTGGTGCACTGAACTATTTCCAAGAGATACACAGCAGAGCCCAGTAAAACATACACAAATAACACATGCACACTCTATGCTTACTGAAAACAGGAAGCCTTTTCATTTCTGTCTCTCTGTCTCTCTCTCTCTCTCTTTGTCTCTCACACTCTGTGTGGGTTATTTGGACAGCTGAGAGGTGACAGAAATAACTCTTCACGTATTCAGACACTCCTAAAGCTAATCCACTAATGCTCTCAGATGGGCCTGCACGATTAGCCTTACAGAGCCGGGGGCCATCACACACCAAACACAGGAAAGTCCAAGGAAGTGGACGATTTCCTGTTTTCACCTACAGACTTGTTGAGCTGCATCAAAGGTCTTGTATGTGCAGGGATTATATTTAAAACTAGGAGTGTTCATTTGGAATGAGTTGTTGCCTTTTACTTCCTGATATTTATGGTTACTATACGGATGTACATATATATACTAAGTTTTACTCTCACTTTGAAAAACTGGCTTGATGTCTACCTTGGACTTGGGCACCAGTGTAAGAAGTAACTTCATTTTTTTGCACCTTCATGTCAAGCCATAGTTCAACACCTATTCCATTTGAGCCCTTCATGCCCTGCTTTCTGTGAAGCATCACTGAAGAAGATTTCAGGACAAGCTTAGCTTACACAGGGAGTGATTGTTCAAAGTCTTAAAGGAAACCCACTGGTGAGCAGGTCAGTCGACTGGTTGGTCAAAATGATTAGGTTTACGTTTACGTTTACATTTACGGCATTTAGCAGACACTCTTATCCTGAGCGACGTACATCAGTGCTTAAGTAATCCACATCTGTTCTGTCCACAAAGGTTTGCCCTTTGATCTGGCAGTAAGCTAATAACAGTAAAGATGATTATGAATACTTTTTATAAATAAAATGCAGCTTAAAATCAAGAAAGCGTTGAAATAAAAAGAGGCCTAAAAATGAGTGACAAGTAACACAATGTCTAAAATAAAATACTGGAATTATGTGTTTGTGTGTGTAATTAAAAACAATATGCATGTGTGTATGTATGTGTGTATGTATTTATAGTAGCCAGTAAAAACATGTAATGAAATACTAACCACATATTTTCTGTCTCTCTCCAACAGGCTGGGGTGCGTGGTGTGAGAGTGACTGCATGCGTGTATGTGTGTGTCTGTGTGAGTAATGGCGGATCAGCAAAGACAGCGCTCTCTCTCCACGTCAGGAGAAACACTGTACCAGGCCCTGGGTGTCGCAAAGACTGCCACACCAGAGGACATCAAAAAGTGCTATCGGTAAGAAATGTGAAGATATGAGTGTCTGTGTGTAAGTACAGTCAAGATCAACTGTTACCTTGAGACATACTCTTTGCTGTTGCCATTTTGGTGCCTTCATTATTTTGGTACTCCACTTTAACCCGTTTTAAAAATCCAAGTTCTGTACACCACTAGTGATTGGAAATTCAGTGCAGAGGAGTGCTGAACTTCAGTCCACCAGAGGGCAGCAATAATTCGATCTTAACTCTGATCAACTTATACACAATTAATGTATTTAGACATGATAGGTATGACCCTAGTAAGGACTAAGCAGTTACAGAAAATGAATGAATGAAGGTATGAGGGTATTGTGTCATATGTTTTGAATAAGGAAAAGAGAAGAAAGAGATTATAGGCTGTACCTTTTCACCTATATGTGCCTTGCTACCCTGCATGTTCTTTCAAGCATACACCATATGGACAAAAGTATTGGGACTCCTGACCATTACAACAACAGGGACTTTAATGGCATTGCATTCCAATACATAGCACAGTTTTTGTGCTTACGTTAATGCCAGTGGAAGTTAGGAACTCTTTAGCTGTGGAATCAGCAGGGCATAGGTGACTTTTACGCACCATGGACCTTAGCAGTTGTTGACCCCGCTCTGTGACTTTATGTGGTCTTCCGCTTCGTGGCTGGGCTGCTGTTGTTTCTAAATGCTTCCACTTACAGTCGACTGTGGAATATCCAGCAGAGATGAAATCTCAGTCTTATTGCAAAGGTGGCATCCTATCACAGTACCACGCTTGAAGTCACAGAGTCACTAAGCTCATCAGAATGACACATTTTGCTTCACAAATGTTTTTAAATGGAGACTGCATGACTAGGTGTTTTATTTTATACACCTGTCAATGGATATGAATGAAATACCTGAATTCAATAATTAAGAGGTATGTCCCAATACTTTTGTCCATATAGTGTAGGTCAGAACTTTACCTAAAACTATCACAGAACAATGTCTATGGCATCAGGCAACACGTTTATAACCATTCCAGTTTTCTGTGAAACACTTCAGATGTCTGGTTCTCACTGAGAAAGTTTCTCTAGAATGGCACGTCCTGTCACTCTGAATGTTATTTTGCCTCTTTTGTCATGTCGTAGGAAACTAGCTCTGAAGTTTCATCCAGACAAGAACCCTGACAATCCAGAAGCAGCAGAGAAATTCAAAGAGATCAATAATGCTCACGCCATCCTCACTGATCCCACAAAACGTAACATTTACGACCAGTACGGCTCTCTTGGCCTCTATGTGGCTGAGCAGTTTGGAGAGGAGAACGTCAACACATACTTTGTGCTCTCCAGCTGGTGGGCCAAGGTGAGTACGTATGCACAGATAGACATACAGACTTAAATGCATTTAAGAATAACAACACCTTGCTATCTTGTGATTAAGTAGGGTAATGTTAAAGCCAGAATAAGAAAGTAAACGTTTCTTGTTGGCTTGGAGAAAAGGGCGGAAAAAAAAAACGTATTGCATTGCCTCGTTTACTTGTGGTTGTGCTGGTCAAATGTAACCGTTATTTTGACAGTTTGAATGAGTTATATTACATTAGTCTTTTTGAAATGTTAGTTCTTTCCAATACTAAAGGAAAAAAATCAGCTTTGGACTGTGATTAGTTTTTAAAGATTGGCCTTAGGGTGTGATCACTTTTTAAGAGCAAATATTCACAAGAATTGTAGACTGATAGATGACAATATACTGGCAGTGCATGCAGAGGGCACATATTTGGGCATTTTAGAATTGGTCTTCTTTGGACGCATTAGTTGGAGCCTTCTTTTAGAAGCATCTTTATTTCACCCCATATATTGCAAATTTTGTAGTTTTAACCCCATGACCAATACGTGGCTACAATAATTTAGAAATATAACAATAGCACACATTAGAGTACTAGCATAAATAAATATATTACATTGTATTTCATTTTTTTTATTTATAAGAATCTGAGCGACTTTAATAAGGGTCAAATTGTGAAGACTAGATAACTGGGTCAGAGCATCTTCAAAACGCCAGCACTTGAGGGGTGTTCCCTTTTACATCATGCTGATCGCCAGTTGTGTGTGCGTCACTTACCAAGGGAAGAGATGGCAGTAGGATGCTCTATGGGAAGAAGGCAAGCCAGCACAGGCAGTGTGATGCTTTTGGCGATGTTCTGCTGGGAAATATCGGGTCCTGGCATTTATGCGGATAGTTCTTTGTTATGTATCACCTACCTAAACATTGTTTTAGACCAAGTATACTCTTTCATAGGTATTCCCTAGAGGTGGTGGGCTCTTTCAGCATCTCTTTCTCTCTCTGTTTCATTCTCCAGGCATTGTTTATCTTCTGTGGCGTTGCCACAGGTTGTTATTGCTGCTGCTGTCTTTGCTGCTGCTGTAACTGCTGCTGTGGAAAGTGCAAGCCACGGCCCCCCATGGACCACGAGCCTGAGTTTTATGTGTCTCCTGAAGACCTGGAGGCCCAGATGCAGTCTGATGAAAGAGGTGAGTCCACAAAATTTGTGTGGTCAAATTGACCATTAGGGACTTGACAAGGGTAAAGGAAAGAAACAATCAATTTACCATATAAAATGTGCTAGCAAGCAACTGGCGCAGCAAGCCTCTGTCAAACCACAGAAGATGACATCTCTTCAGACAAAGTAGCTAGCAAAACGCTCATAATATCACGAAAGGAGCAGCATAAAGCAGCAACTCTAGCAAGCACATTAGATGAATCCTATTGTAATTGTAATTAGTGAGAATTGTAATTCTCACTAAATCTGTATAGACCTACAGCAATGAACAGAAAAAACTCATGTTTTAATCGAAGACTTTATCGTTGGTAGTTTGGCAATGACTTGGCCAGCGTCATCCTGTTGTTATCACATGGCGTAGCAGTCATTCTGTGATGCTACATGTTCTCTGTTTTGTTTAGCTTGGAATTACAGAAATATGTATCCTATTTTTGAATGTTTAAAAAGTATCAAATATATTTTGTTGCTGGGACCTTTGCAGACCCTCTTCACATTTGTGGGGTTGCCTGAAATTCTGCTCCATGCTGGACCACACACTGCTTCTACATTTTGGCTGTACAAAGTTTCATTTAGAAACCTGTAGTCTAACAAATTATGAAATGCTGTGTTTGTGCATGTGTGTGCGTATTGATGTTTAGTAAACATTTGCGTTTTTGTGTGCCATCTTGTAAACAACAGACGGTGACCCGATCATGGTGCAGCCCTCCTCAGCCACAGAGACCACTCAGCTGACATCAGACAGTCACCACACAAGCTACCGGACCGACACTGGATTCAACTAGAGCCTTCTAGAGCCTTCTCCTCGACCTCCTCTCCCCTCACTCTCCCTAGGGACCACCGGGGTAGCAGAGGGAGCTGTCCTTTACACCCTGAGCAACGGCTGCCGTGTGAGTGAAGGAGAGAAAGAAAACGAGGGGCTGAGCGAGTGGGCAGGTCTCTGTTTCTGATCTCTGCTATGAAATGTGAAAGCTCTAAAAGCTCAGGCATGCCTCTGCACAGACAAAGAAACAAGGTTTTCTATTTCTTTTGCCTTTTTACCACTCCCAAACCTAGTGTAATTCCTAGCCTGTGTGGCACTCTTTCTGATATGGAGTTTTCCAGAGAGCCCTCTTAGTCTTGTTTTAGCAGTTGTTTCATGATGTTGATAGAGATTGTGTTTGAGCTATGCATTATTCTTGAATAGATACACAACAGTGTACAACATGCTGCATTTGGACATGTAGCCTATACTGAGTTTCTTTCACCTGGACCCAAGTTTCTGCCACACTAAAATACCAGATATAATGTTGAACTCACTTTTCAGTTTTTATTGTCATGGGTTTTTAAAGTGACTTTGCAATAAGCAGGTACATTGATGTTCAGTCAAACGTTGCTATTCCAGACATGTGTACATAGCAGGGGCAAACCAAAGGTTTTGCTGTTTTATCCTCAGAGTCCTTTGTTTGTCTGTTTTATGTTATAACAACATGAACATCTTAATGAAGGTGCCAGTGCACTGCATCACCTTTCTCTCTGTAACAGTGGAATCAGAGCCAGCCAGCTGCTGCTATCTTCACTATGAGGTGTATTCTAAGGCCCAGGGGAACACAACCCGGACCCTCTCTGATAACCCACTTGAGCAAGTTATAACATACATCAGGTTCCCTGACACTGGTTTTGACAGGAACTGTCCATAGTCTTACTGATGTGTATGCATTTTTCATAAAAGGAACACAGTGTAGTGTGGTTGAGAGTAGTTTTTAAATGTAGGTATTTTTGTTGTCTTTATGTTTTAGGAGGTTATTATTCTGTCATTCTTTCCGGATATTGTTCAGCGGTTTGGCTTTTTGCAGTGCTGAGCTGTTGGGACACCACGGCATTGTGTCTATTCTGTATAGAATGACATATAAATACAGAGCCATCCTTAAGTACAGGCACAGTCGCCTCAATGTTAATGTTTTTCATGCATCATTACATATACTGTAAAATATTAAGCTTGATAAAATGAATTCATTAACCTGTTAAATTAATTTATTGACCCTTAGAAGATTACTAATCTCAGGTAGAGTACCCGTTTATATGTTCGCATGTCGCTGACAGAACAAAACCTCGGATCTCCAAAAAAAGTAACTTCACAGCGCAAGGAAAAAGTATTTTTAGCTGTCAAGCTGACTTAGCTTTAAGTCATTTTGGATTATTCCAAGTGGTCCAAAATGAAGACGTTTTTGTTCTGACAGTGATGACGTAGAAGGTTTTGGTTTGCTATAATATTTAGTTTGTAGCTAATAATATGGCAGATATGCTGTTCTGTATTTGCGCAAGATAATCAGAAGTCAGTGGTACGTGAGTATGCGTAAACAGTATTATCATTACTGCCACAGGACCATGTTAGCCAAACTCTTCTCTAGTGTCGATGCTTCAGTCCTCTGCCTTTCTCCTGTCTCTGCATATGGATTGTCTCAAACTCCGCCAGTGTTTTCTGTCTCCGGTGTGTTAGTTGTGAAGAGAAAATTTTAGCATGTCGTTTTGAGATGCTTCCTGAAGGAGGTGTGTTCGTGTGTTCGCACTATGGAAGCAAAACACTTTCAAATCAAAATTTTATTTGAAGAAATAATTCAACTGGCTTTGGCTTCTGTTTTCTTGCGTTGCTCTCGTGTGTACGTGTATTCGCATGTCATGCACATGGAATAACACTCTAAAGGGAGCTTGTATGTGTGTGAGAGAAATATTGAATTGAATGGAGACCTTTTTTGTGTAGCCAAGTGAAAATGTTTAGATTTAAAATGTGTACATTTCCATATCACTACTGTTTGTTTCTCTTCTGGCTTTTTTAATATTATTTAGAGGGATTAAGACTAATTATTGCATCTACAATCAGTGTGATCTGTAAAACAAAACCACTCCTAATGTTACAGTATGAGGGTACAGTAATGAGACCTATCACTTCTACATGTTCTGGATACCAGAGGATGTCCACTCTTCACTCTTATTTTTGTATACTGTATATTTCCTCTGAATCTTTTGGTAGTTTTAATTTATTCTAATGATGGAAGTTGTATGTGTAAAAGCGATATCGAATGATCACCTCCAAATGTTTGGTAAGAGTGGCAAAATAGTAATACAGTAATATGATTATTTTATTTTATTTATTTTCTTATGTTTTTAATAAATGACTAGTTGAAATAATGTGTAAGCGGACGTGGCCATTCTTCTGATTGGCGGAATTCTTTTGCACTGTAAGGATATATCTGTTGAGTTCAGTCAATGTTTTTTCCTGTTGTAGCATGAATACTGTGTGTGAGGGGAAGTGACGGGTAAGTTAGCTTGCTGTTATAAAATAAATGTTCTGAAGTTCAGTGATTGTCTTGTCCTATCTTTTTGTATATAAAGGAACTTATTACTCTAAGCTGTTCACATTTTAGTGTAATCCACACATGTACTTCTGTTTATAGTAGATATAAGATGCTGTTAGTCCCTAGTGTAAATGTAGTTGTTACAGCAGCGTATGTACAATACAAAATAACAGGTAAAAAAAGTTATATAACTGAAGATAATAACTGTTATATAACTGAAGATATTATATTGATGAGCCATAACATTATGACCACTCAAAGTAAACACACCATGGCACACAGTGTGAAATTCTTTCTCTGCATTTAACCCATTCACCAAGTGAAGCAGTGGGCTCCCACCAGCGCAGCGCCCGGGGAGCAGTGTGTGGGGACGGTAGCTTGCTCAAGGGTACCTCAGTGGTGACCCTGGTAGTCCTGGGATTCGAACCCATTACCTTGCGATCATAGGGGCAACTCCCTAACCACCAGGCCACCAGCTGCTCCGGCTTCACTCAACTGTAGGAAGTAACCATGAGCCAACAACAGGGTGTTGGGAATCCAAGGCTCATTGATTCCTGAGGGCAGTAAAGGCTGTCCCATCAGGTCTGAACGGATAAAAGGGTTACAGTGGTGGAAGTCACAGAAATCACTGAGGTGATTGCACCAAGAAGACCTGAGGGAAAAGACCAGCTGGTAGAGGGAGTGTTGATGTTCTGCATGGACAATCAGGGTCCTGGCACTCATGTAGACTTAAGTTTAATACATCCCCCCTACCCAAACATTGCAAACCAATTACACCCCTTCATGGCAGCTGTATTCCCTAATGGCAGTGGCTTCTTTCAGCAGGAATTTTTGCCACACTGCAACTGCTGTTCAGAAATTGCTTGAAGAACATGATGGAGTTCAAAATGTTGCCCTGGTCTTCAGATTCCCCAGATCTCAGCCCAGTCAAGCATCTGTGGGATGTGCTGGAACAATCGGTCATATCCAAAAGATCTGCTACTACTGCCTATACAACAGGGCACTCTTAGAAGTCCATGCCTCAGTAAGTCAAGGCTGTTTAATGTTTTTGGTGTTCTATGTGATGCATAATCAAGTGTGTTGGCCTATTAGTACCATGTATATGTCAAAAATTGTGTAAAAGTCTCAGCAGTATGTGGGCTTTATTCCAGTAAAATTCTATATATTTTTAGAACAAAACAAACACACAAATGTAAGAAGAATGCTTCAGTCTTTAGTTACTTATCACTACATTCCAGCCACTGCATAGAACTGTTAAATTCAATCAACAGCACTAGATTTAATTGAGTGAAGGACTGATTAGCCGAAGTAGGTACTGGCCGGATTCCTCCAGAAGAGGTTTAAAAACTGCTGCAATCACATACAAGCAAAAAGCATAAACCATAGTGCATACACCAAAATCATAATGCAAATTATACTAATGTTAGTGGAGGGTTTAAATAAACAAAAAGACCCAGCCATTGGTTTTATATATAATTTTCTCAGATATCTAAGAGTGTGTATGTATACCTGTTCAAATGAGTAGTGCTGATAGATTAGCAAATTAGCAGATTTGCACTCTAAGCAATGGGAGAAAAAGAAAATGCAGCACCAACATTTTACATGAACCCTGCTACATAATATTGATATATTGTCTTCGATGATACTAGTGTTTAATGTCGTAACAGTGTGTGTCATAGTAATAGTATCAAGACACTATTGTATTAATGGACATTATGTCTTGCATATGAGATCTGCTATATATCAGTGTTATGTAACAGAGTTCACGTAAAATGTTGCCAAAAGTTGTAATAAAATGAAAGAGGTTAGTCTATATACATGGTCTAAGCAATTATAAATACAGTGCAGGTATACAGCAAATTCCTAGTGCAGTGTTTTTTAAAAGCAAAAACAGGTGTTGGACAGTCTCCAGGGAGGAGGGACTTATGAAAATGCTCCCTTGTCCAGTAGACTACACATTCTACTGCTCACACATTTAATGCATAGAGTGATTTGAACTTTCTATGAACACTAAGCCTGTTCTCTGCATGCTGTGACTTCCTAGTCCTGGTTTAAGCTGTGGATATGAATGATTGAAGTAACAGGAGAGAAATTTGCCAGCATTTAGCCTGCTCGATATGGTCAAAGCTGACCTATGGGGGACGGAGCCAGGAGGGGGCCAGTAACGAGACACCTCTGCACACACATACGCACACACACACACACACACACTTCTGCAGCTTGACCCTCTGAGCTCCAGTGCCCTGGAACAGCACAGTAGAAGAAGGGGCAAAGCAACTGAGAAGCAAATGAAAGCGGGAGAGGGCGTCCAGAAACATGGATGTGAAGGCTAAAAATGGTTTCTCAATTTCAGACCACTGAAGAGATTTAACAGCACACACTCACACACTTGGTTCTTGTTACCTCACTGAGTTTTGGAACAGTGGACAGGAACCATCATGTCTCTTCCGCTGGATCTGAGCTCCTTACACAGGGACACATCACTGGACACACTAGAGAAGCAGCTCATCTGCCCTATCTGCCTGGAGGTGTTCACCAAACCTGTGGTCATACTGCCCTGCCAGCACAACCTCTGCCGCAAATGCGCCAACGAACTCTACAGGGTACGTTCTCTGTCCAACAGGTGCCTTTGTTCAGTAAGTGGGCATGACTGTGAATGTCAGAAATGTCAGGTAGTGTGAATGACTACAGTGGAACTGTATAATATATTGAATAAAAGTGATATGTCATTTATAAATTAATTTCTAAATTTTACTGAAGTACATAGAGCCAAGTGGAACTAACTGGAGCTAGTTATTGTCCACCTCTGGCTGTAACTGATGGATCTGCCTGATGATGACTGGAGCTAAGTGGTAGAGTCAAAAGCTATCCTAGTCAAAAGTGAGTTTCTACATGTACATGTTCTGTACACAGTGTTTAATGAGTTATTATAAGTGTATACCTGAGATCCAACTTTGCTCACTGAGGCAGTTGTCACAAGACAGCTGATCATCACTAAGGCATACAGTACTGTGTGAAGTCTTTGGCACATCAACACATCAAAACACCATGTCAAGGAAATCAGCAGGGTCAGTGATAAGAATGATCTTAATTATTATTATTATCATTGTTGTTGTTGTTGTTGTTGTTGTTGTTGTTGTTACTGAGATGCCTAGACCTAACAATGCCCCGATCCATGGCATGAATGTCTTTAAATCCACCACCAGCACACCTAATTTAAAATGAAGCACTGATTGAGCCATACCAGGTACTCGATGACAAATAATGCTGGGCTTCCACAAGGAGAGGTTTAGAAATGTTTAATACGTTAACATAAGTCACTACTTTTTACTTACTTTTGAATTCATTCATGTTTTTCAGAGCAGATAGGCACTTACTGCCCACATAATTGTCCTTTAAATTTAAAATTTTTATATTCTCTCAAGTGCCTAAAACTTTTGCACATTACTGTACTTTCAATACAAGATTCTCTTTTGACCACCTGTGTAACTTTGAGCTTTTTTAGAAAGAATATGTGTAAGGAATTCCACAAAGACTTGAGTACACAGTGTATGTTGCAACATATTTATGAAGCCATACCATGTGTACAGACGCACATATCAAAACACCAGACTACCACTGGCTGATGACAGCGTAAATATGCCAATCCCAAACAGGTGTGAGGACTTCAAGAGCATAAACTCGGACTGAACACTTGGGAGTAAATATAGTGGATGCCCTACATTCCATCCTTTAGAGCTGTTACCGGACTAATCTCTCACGAGACAGACAATGGGGCGATTGATCTATGTGTGAAGCCTTTAAGACCGACATAAAGCCCTCAGCACTATTTTCATCTCTCCCTAATATCCTCGTTTTGTTGGTATTCTTGCACACATCGGGTCCACAACTCAACATGATCCTTTATGAGCAAAGGTCAGCAGTAAGGTTAAGAACGTGAATGTGTCATAGTCTGTGTGATTGACAGGTTCAGAAAACTTGAAAATATGCAACCCATCTCACCCTGTGGCTCTCTATCTGTATCTTCCCTTATTCCTCTGATTACTGTGTTGTCATTTTTAGCATTATTTGTAATTCAAGTAGGGAGGTCAGGAGAGGGGCTGATGATCCCTGGGGTACTATACATTTCAAGGGGTATAACTGGCATGTGAAGATGCTGCAAGAACCTGCAGCTCCAAAAACCTCTGTTAATTCTTAGAGAAACTGAATTCATCCCAAACACCCTACAAGAGTGTAGTAAGAAAGGTCATGCAGAACTAAGAAGACCATGATGTGAACTATTGCCTTGCTTATTCTTTTTCCAGTTAAACTGCAGGCTGATTATTTGGCTATTAATTTAAAAAACATATTACTATAAATTCTTCATTAACTATTATGAAACCAGTATTTAAAGTATCTGATTGTAAAGAGGAGCCTTAGTATTAAAGGGTTTAAAGCTTGGTCCTGGCTGAGCTTAAGATATTCTTGAAATTCTCAATGGAAAGAAAAATGAAGTCCAAGAGTAGGATTAATCTTTGTCTTAGAAACTTACCCATTGTTTTCCTGCTCTAACACAACTGTTCCAGTTCATTGGTTTATTAATTGGAATTTGAACAAGTACTGTACAGCACTAAAAAAAAAGTACTCAACAGAAACACCACTTTGTGGTGTCATGGCCTTCCAGGAGTGACATCGGGCACCTCTGCTCCAGGCAGGGATTCTGATTTCCCCTCGACCCATATGTCTCAGCTGCTGAAGCCTTTTAAAGAGCATGACTATTTCAGGACATCCACTGTGCCCATTTCACTCTCACTGCACATCATGGCCTCCTGTTCACCCTCTCTTTACCTCAGAGAGAGAGAGAGAAGAAGCAAGTGCACGTTATCTGTCTTTGTGTGGAATGCAAACTGACGCCAATGAGACACAATTGTTTATAGGAGTGGGCAAATTTTTTCCACATCAGCGATGGGTCAGAAAAGAAGACTGAACACAAGGGAATTTCTGCCAAATTATGTTTTAGATCTTCCCTTAGCAACAGAAACTAAATCAGAAGCAGCTGATGGTCAAGGGTAAGATTATCCTGTCATGGACCAGAGGTCACTCATCTTCAAATTGGCTCTGAGAAGAGCATGTTCAAGTGCAAGCTCTTGCTAGTTCTACCTAGCAGTTATGACAACCAATACACTAAATCAGTGATAACTGTCTTAATTTAGTCAAAGGTCTCACAAATCAGGTCTTGCTCAAAGCAGAAGTAACAGTCTATAAGGTGTTCTCACGCAGGAACGCAGGATTGAGCCAATCAAGAACAGCATACTTAGTAAGAGATTGCAGCCGTCTCTGTTCCAGGTTGGGATTGGAGGTCGCTTTCGCTGTCCTTCCTGTCGACACGAAGTTGTTTTGGACCGTCATGGCGTTTATGGGCTTCAGCGAAACATACTAGTGGAAAACATCATTGATGTCTACAAGCAAGAGTCTGCAAGGTCAGAAATGGGACATAGTACCCTTTAGAGTCCACGCCTTGGTCAAATTATATCTAATGAGACCTTGTACCATTGGTGGGCATTGAGGCCTACGCTGTTTGTTAACATACTGATGGAGGCAACTGAACTTTTTGTGTTTTAAGTCTAATTTTAAACCTTTGAAGCCTTCGAAAACCTTTGTTTTGTAGTAATTTTTATGTGTCTCCAGCTCTCGGCCTCCATCAAAACCACTGGCACAATTAACCTGTGAGGAGCATGAAGGTGAAAAGCTCAACATTTACTGCATCACTTGCCAGTTGCCCACCTGTTCACTGTGTAAAGTGTTTGGGGCACACAGCACCTGCCACGTGGCCCCAGTACCTGAAGTATATCAGCAGCAGAAGGTAAAACAGGCCCAGTAGAAAAGATTCTGCTAACTCTAGAATTATTTGGGCAGGAAGACAAATATGCCTTCTAAATATATCTATAATTAGAAGACATATATGTCTTCAAACCCTCATGGAAGTTACTAAGGTAAGAACTGTTCCCTGTTTTCATTTTATAGGCTGAACTCAATGATGAGCTTGGATCCCTGGTTGCCACTAATGAGCGCATCCAAGCTTGCATAAATGATCTAGAGGAGATCTGTAAGAATATTGAGGTTTGGACTTCAGGAGAATTCAGTCACACTATTCAAATCAAAACATTTAATTTCTATACTCTCAAACTTCATTAGATCATCATACCATTCCTTCTTTCAATGTAAGCTGCATGACTGTGCTGTAAGAATATATGCAATCCCTAACAGGAGAATGGCAAAAACCAGAAACAGATACTGTGTGAGAAGTTTGATCGTATGTCTGTCATCCTGGAAGAGAGGCGTAATGTCATGGTGCAGCAGATCACATATGAGCAGGATGAAAAGAGTGGCTGGGCCCGAAACTTGGTCCAAACCTACAGTGAGCATGTTGAGAGCAACTCAAAATTGATGCAGACAGCCTCGAATGCCATAGAAGATTCAGAGATGGCTGCATTTCTGCAGGTACAGTAATTCTAATTCTAGATTCCTAGATCTAATTCTAGATTTCTTTCTTTTACCGTCACTTAAATTCAAGGTATTGAATTTTGTTTTGAGTATATGTCAAGATGGAAAGTGCCAAAACACCTCAAATAAAATATACTAATATGCCACATGGGTTCTAAGTATTAACTGGATAAGTGTGAGCAACCAACGCCAAAAAGCTGTGTAAAATTAAACAAAAATTACACTAAAAACAGAAGATGAAAAAGGACATAGGCTGCGTCCGAAATCGCATACTACTTGAGTAGGTACTACATTTGAATTTGAACGTACTGCTCTACCGTTA
>JBBPCZ010130205.1:0-23170 GCA_037974445.1 Brycinus macrolepidotus | reverse complement strand
TGGGGAACGCCCATGACGTTCTCTGATTGGATGCTTGAAACCCGCCCATACTGCTTGGGGAACGCCCATTTTGTGCTGCAGAGACTAGTAGTTGGCTCTCACGGAGAACTGTGAAGAGAAGAATCAAGGACATTGCAACGGATCTGGAGCTTCACCTGCAAAACAAAGCAGACAATTTTGACCTTTTCTTCTTGGCTCTGGACGAAAGCTGTGATGTTCTCGACACAGCGCAGTCACTCATCTTTGTACGTGGAATGGCGAAAGACTTCAAGATTACGGAGGAATTGGCAGCAATGTGGCCAATGAAAGGGTTGATGAGGGGGAGTGGCTTGTTTACAGTGGTAAATACTTGTTTACAGAGGTAAATGCGTGCTTTGATAAGCTTGGACTAAGATGGTCATGTGGCATATGTTACAACCGACAGTTGTCCAAATCTGAGAGTGATAAATATTGGTCTTCTGAAGTGGATGCAAGAGAAAGTGACTGAAATGAATCCAGAGCTGACACTGGTGTTTTTGCATTGTATTATACATCAGGAGGTCAGTGCTAAAAATTAACCATGTCATTGACATTGTAACTTCATTAGGGCAGGAGCATTGAATCCCAGTTTGTTACACTTTTGGAAGAGCATGGTGAACATGGTGACATTGGCTACCACACAGGTGTCAGGTGGCTTAGCCTGGGTAAGGTGCTCAAGAGAGTCTGGGACCTGTAAGCAGAGATTCAAGACTTCTGTGAGAAGAAAGGTAAGGTCATTCCAGAGCTCTCAGATGCAGACTGGATGGCAGATCTTGCATTTGCTGTTGATGTGACTGCACTAATGAATGAACTACATACAAAACTGGTATAGGCAAGGGCCTATTTGCACAGGAAATATACAGCCTGGTGAAGGCTTTTGTGAGAAAGAGAGCAACATTCTCACCCACATGCCAACACTTAAACAAGTCACCCCATTAGCTAATCACCTCCACAGGTACGCGTCCATGTTATGGGCACGGCATGGAGAGTTTTCTGCAAGGCGATTTGAAGATTTAAAACAATTGAGAGTGAAATGCAGATGGTTTCTTCTCCCTTCACTTGCAGCGTGGATGATGCACCCAGTGATGTTCAGCTTGACCTGCAGTCTGATACATTACTGGCAGCAGTAATGGATTAAAGGATTTTTAATCTTCTCTCAAAGAGGAGAACTTTCCTCACGTGAGAAGACATGCCCAGAAGATACTGGTTCTCTTCGGATCTACCTACATATGTAGATGAAGTTATCTCAGTGATGAAGTTTAACAAATCCAGATACAGATCCTCTCTCACTGACGATCACTTGTCAGCTGTTCTTCACATATCCACCTCGGACATTCAACCTGACTTCAGTGCACTCCTTCAAGCCCAACACAGGCTAGAATTTTCTCACTGGATATGAAAAAAGAACTGAAAAATAGACTGCAAACAAAATAACAAGCACTTTGTACATAGTTAATTTAATTCTGGCCTTTGAAGTACTGCAAAGATCTGCATATTTTTCACAACTATTTTGTAAATGTTGAATAAGTGATGTTGGTGTTCAAATTATGCCTCCTTTATATTTTCCTTGCTAAATTGTTTTTTATCAGTATCTTTTCAAAATCATGCAACTTACTACTTTTTATTAAGAGAGAAAATTAACATTGAGCAGAATTGAGTTTAACTTATAGCTCGGCCTTCCATAACTGTCCTAGTTTTTCATGTGGCCCCACGGCAAAATTAATTGCCCACCTCTCTTCAGAAATCTCCCATTTCTCTTCAGAAAAATCAGAATCAGAGAACTTTATTAATCCCAGAGGAAATTGCTTATTTTATGACTGCACAGACACACAGAGATACAGTATAAAATATAAAGTCAAAATAAATCTAATAAAAAAATCTGTAGAAAAATCTCAATATAAAATGCACTATGCTATATACACAATGCTGGGTATAAATGCTATAGATAAGTAACTTAATGACACAAATGGTGGTTAGGAGTATGTTATGGCATGTAGTAAAGATAAGTAGTCTATAAATAATATTGACATAAGTAGTGATATTCACATGGTATGACTATTGCACATACTAATAATAAGAAATTGCGCATAATGATAATGTTTTAGCACCTGATAAGAACATTGCACAATATTGCACATGGTAGACTATTGCACATAATAGTAAGATATTAATGCACATAGTGATACACATGATAGTGATTTAGACCTGATAAGAAATTGCATAACAAAGTAGCATCAGGCTATTGCAAAGATAATTGTGCGGATGTGTGACAGAGGGAAGAGCTGTAGAGTCTGGGAAGGAAGTATTTTTTGTTTAGAAAGTAAAAAATGCTGCAGTGCTGACTAAAGGCATCAGTGGCGAACTAAATCCACTAAGCACAACAAAGTTTAAGCTTCAGCAGAGCAATTTGATTTAATAACATACGTGACATCTTTGGCACCAGCTGATGATGGGTTACAAATGGAGTGCATACAGTCTTATGTAAAAGTCTTGATATTTGTTTAGAACAATTTCTCTCTTTAGAAAGTGTGTTTATGCATGACGTGACATACAGTAGTACCCACAACTATTACATCTATAGAGTATCTATACGACAGTAACAATACATGCTACATGTGAAGACACATAGGAAACACATAGTGGGTCTGTCTAACTGTAAATCATGTCATATAGCCTTGCTCAATGCCAAGAATCAAAAAAGAGGAAGGAAACTAATTTTGTAAAATGTCATAGACATCATACTGAGGCACACACACACCCACCCACCCACACACACATTCACACACACACTCACTGGACACAGAAGATAGAATATTTTTCTCCAGGGGGTAAGTACATGTCATTTTTATAATATAACTAAGCAATATAGAATTTATTTAGTATACGTACAGTAGTATAGATCCATTGTGTGGTTTAACACTTAATATATCAGCCATATTACTGTATAGTCATCATAGCGGACATCATAAATCCTTAATGTTAGTAAAAAAACATCCATAGATCTACTATAACTTTATTTGACATACTTTTGTGTGTGTGTGTGTATGTGTGTGTGTGTGTGTGTGTAAACTGCTTGTCAGAAACAGGACCGAATGTATTCCGAATTTGCCAGCATCCTGCACTTGATATTACTATTACATATCCAAGGTACTGTATCTGACTTGCTTGCTATAATGTCTATCATGCATACTGTATGTAAAATCAGCTATGAATACATTTCAAATCTTAATAATCTTTTAATGCTATCTAAGCTTTGCCTTACTGTAAACCTCAATTTTTTTACAAATTATATGCTATACACTGTATACTTGCACTTCATAATACTGTAAACTGTAAACTTGATACTCAAGTCAAGTCAAGCAGGTTTTATTGTCATCTCAACCATATACATACACTACGCAACAAAACAAATGAAACGTGCCTCCATGACCATGGTGCAACACAAGAACAAAACAGAACACCACTGCAAGAGCAACAATACAACCGGACAAGACAACATTTAGTACAGTTGACAATAGCTGCAGTACTAGTCTGAAAAAATACAGTATAATGACATAATACTGTATTATAGCAGCAGAGAGTTACATGTGCAAAAATGGAGAACAGAGGTAGACAGCAATTAATATAATTGTGCACATATAGCAGCAGAAGACAGAGAATGGGGGGGGCGGGGGGCATTCGCTCTCCTCAGTTTTCATAGGAAAACTGCTGTGTTTTCTTGGTGATGGAGCTGGTCTTGAGGCTCCACATGAGGTTCTCCGTGATGTGAACGCCAAGGAACTTGGTGAGCTGGACGATCTTCACTGAGGAGCTGCCAATGCTCAGTGGGGAGTGATCACATCGCACAATCCTTAAGTTAACAACCATTTATTTCGTTTTATCCACATTCAGGAAAAGGTTGTTGGCTCAGCATGGTGGTGCTGGAGATGTTGCTTTCTATCCTGACTGACTGAGGTCTCCCAGTCAGGAAGTCTAGGATCCAATTACAGAGAGAAGTGTTTAGGCCCAGCAGTCTCAGCTTTCCAGTCAGGTGCTGAGGAATGATGGTGTTGAATGCTGAACTGAAGTTGGTAGAGCCACTGTAGGTTACAGCCTCCCTAAACACGTCTCAGTCAGTGTGTTCAAAACAGTACTGAAGAGCAGAGATGGCGTCTGTGGGCCAGATCTTCGTCTGCTTTTGAACAGGCTTGGCATGTCTGATGAGCGGTCTGTACACTGGGATAAGCATGATGGACACGTGATCGGAGTAGCCGAGGTGGGATTATGCACAAGCAATGTTTGTATAAACACAGTCCAGCATGTTCAACCCCCTTGTTGGAAAGTCCACATACACAAACTCACAAACTTGTAGTTCACATTACTAAAAACTTGTACACAATAATGTAAACTTGAAGACTTGTACTATTGATACTGTACTGTTAACTTAAAAAATATTTCTGTATTTTAATAACTCTTTGTACATATAAAAAAGTCTGACTTTTGATGAGAACAGTGCAACAGTATGCTCATAGTTGTGTGTGTGTGTGTGTGTGTGTCTGTGTGTATATTGTTTTGCAGGTTCTCTGGGTCTGACACACTGGACTGTGAGATGTGAGAAAGAAAGTATCTGTGCTTTGAGAGGGTCGGAGGTGTACCTCAGCTGCTCTTACTCTCACAGCAACATCCAAACCGTGATGTGGTTCAGCCCCAAACAGAAAGCTCAGTGGAGGAGTGAGGACCGCCCAGAAGATCTGGCCTTAGACTCAGACTACGCAGGCCGTGTGGACTACATAGAGACCACAAACTCCACATGTCGTCTGAGAATAAGAGATGTGAGAGAGAGAGACTCCGGAGAATATCGCCTCATGCTCTTTACAACAAACAACCAGACATATCTCAGCTCAGCAGTGAACATGACAGTCACAGGTAACATTCCATCTGGACTGGATGATGGTATGTGGTGGACTGGTTGCAGCATGTCAGGCCAATTTGTTCACTTATATTTATTAACACAAGCTGTATGATTAGACTTCATCCATCAAGATAGATTTACTGTCATTTACAGCATTATGTAGCTAGCTGGGGGATTCTCATAGTTCTTGTGCAAACCTAAAGAAGCAAACTTAGGATAATAATGGCTAATGAGTACATTTGGCATATGGGGAAAATGTAAACTGGATTTTTCAACAATCCATCTGCAAATTCCATTTAGATATACAGGTGAAGACCCATCCTGGTAGCATGCAGAGGAAAGAGCAGCCAGTAAACCTCATCTGCCACACGTCCTGCAAACTGAACAACTTCTGGTGCATCTGGAATAAGAATGGACAACGGGTTCACACGACATCATATCAGAATTCTGAGCCTCTGGTCTTATCTAGCTCAGATGGAGGCAGCTACTCCTGCTCAATTAAGGACTATGGCAAAACAGTATATTCACCTGCAGTGTGTGAGTGTCAAATAAAGCATTATTTCCCAACCCTGGTCCTGGAGACACTCTGGGTTGGGAAACACAGTTTTAAAATATGTCATAGACAAAAGCCTCTCTCATGACTTCCTTGATGAGCTGGGAATGGAGATGTGCCCGTATGAAATGTATGGCCCTATTGCTAATTGAAGACAATATCGATAACAGCTGTTCATTTCAATTTCTTTTCATTAAAAAAATTACGCATACATACATGCATATACTGATGATAATTTTTTTCCCATTCTTCAGCAATTACTGTATCAGCTGCTAATGTAATGTTCACCCCAACTAAGTAAACAAAAAGTAAAACAAGTAAAGATTACAACTATATCATAAAAACTGTAATTACAAGAGCTCATTAGTTCATTAGTGCTCATTAGTTCATGACCTAAATGTGTATAATTGTGTATTCATGATTGTGAATTTTGCAGGTGTTTTGGGTAAGAACTGTTTGGATGTAACCTATACAGACAGAAGAGTCTGTGCTTTAGAGGGCTCGACAGTGGACATCCCCTGCACCTTCTCATACCCCAGTGATCAAACAGTCATTGAAACATACTGGTCTTACAATCAGAATGACATGAAATACTTAAAGCAGTTTACAGATCGTATAGAGTACATTGGAGACCATAAGAAGGACTGCACTTTGAGACTGACCAGCCTAAAACAGAGCGATTCTGGAAACTACCAATTCGATACTGCTTCAAGAGTCTTCCGTGGTTATCCAGGAGTCCAGCTGACTGTCACAGGTAATGCCATGTTACTAAATCTGCTTGACTTTTGAAGAAACAAACCCAAAAATAATACAATTTTTGTACCTAATTTCTGAATGGGTAGTTATTCCGGCAGAGTTGCTTGATTGTAAATCATTTTTTGGCTTCATATCTTACATGTTACCTTGTCTAAAGTCAAGTAGAGCTGGGCTGTTGATGTGTCTTGCGGAAGGTTGCATTTTCCTACAGACTGTCTGCACAGTGACAGCAGAATTTCTCACACTCTGTGGGCTCACACCCAGCCCTGATTTTTTTCCCAACTTTGGCTGCCATGTAAATTGGTAAATTGGTGGGGTAAGGGTCCATCACTTAGATTTGTAAGCTCTTGTTTGACACAAAATGTCTTGGTAACTTCTTTTGAGGTCAAAGGAAAATGATGTAAATTAGTCTGAAAAACCTATATGAGTGTATCTTTGTATTCATAGGTGTGAGGGTTCGTGCTGTTACACTATCTGGACAGACAGTAGTACTGACCTGTAGAACCACCTGCTCTCTCAGTGAAGACAAAACTTACATCTGGTACAAGAACGGACTACCCATAACTAACAAATTTACCAAATACAATAAGCTTTACCTGGACCTGCCCAGCTACAAGAAGACAGACAACTACACATGTGCTGTGAAAGGTAATAAAACACTTCAGCCACCCGATCTTGCACCAGCATTCCTTAAATGTGTAGATATTCACGTTTTCACAAGCAATTGTCATGTATACGTAATACCATGTTCATCATACATTTGTTCTTGACGATGAATCACAGGCTATTCATGTGTATCTCAAATATCTGTGCCTCGTGCATGACTTTGAATCATCACATTATGTAGTTACAACAACTCAGGAAGTGATTCATGCACACAATCTTTAAGCTTAGGGGGAAATCTCTAACCTCAGTGGCAAACCATGGAGAGCGTTTGTGTGGTGTGAACAGTTCAGCCAAAGGTGAAGCTTCTTTGGCTGATTATCTGAAATATGATTGTTTTAGGATGGCTTTCAAGTGTGTACATGAGGTTTTATGGTATCCGTTCTGTGTCAAAAATAAAAAAAAAGAACATGTTTATTCAGCCAACTGCTTGTAGCCAGCAGGGAGCCGCCTAATTCCCATGACAGTAAAGACCACAACTGCCTAAACAGTGATATATATGAGTATGAATTAAAACTAAATCTTGAATTAACTGGAAATATGGGCCTACAAACAGCACATTTCACAGACTAGAACATGGATTCTGTAGAGCAGTGTTTTTTAGCTGGTGGATCGCAGTGGTACAGAGGGGTAAGCCTTGTTCAACTGCAAAACATTTTTTTAATATAAGTGGTTAAAACAGGAACTCTCAAAAAGAAAGAACCAAAACTGATCCATCCCAGTGAAGCAGCTGTCGTTTCTCAAAAGGACAGAACTGATAAACAAGCATAAACTGAAATGACACTGCTCCTTACCATTACATTTTCTATGCTCAAATGAAGCTTTAAATGGAAACAAATATGCCAAGTAAGTAAATTCCTTTCCAAAGAAATTTGCTCTGATTTTCTAAAATGTGACCTAAATTATATGTCATACATGATGGAATGGCTTGACAAAAGAATGAGCTATTATGGTGTATTTGTTTAATTTATGTCTCTGTAAAGGTGCTAAGGCTGATAACATCTCAAAAGGTGGATGGTGGACTCACACTGCTGTGGGTACAGCAGTAGGAGGGATAGCCGTTTTGCTGCTCCTTCTTCTTTTTGCTGTTCTGTACATCAGGTAAATGAGAAAGAATCCTAAATGTAACCTGGTACCTAGAGCTAACCCAGTCCCAGGGGTTAACAGGCCCTTAGTACCCATACTTTAGGGACACAAATGATTATCAGTTATTAAGTCCTAATAGAGCTGGCACAGAAAACATGCAGGGTCACTACAATGGGGTTTCCACAATGGGGACAGGGAACCACTTAACTAACTGTATAACAAATAACATTGCCACTGTTGATTTTCACTTTTAATGTAATTTGAAAGTACCAGCGACCTTTCACAAGGTCTCACAATTTTATGATTAAGGGAGCAATAAAACTTACATTAAGGTTGGGAAAGTTTTTTTCCTTTTTTTTTTCTTTCAAAAAAAGTACATTTTTTTAATATTTTTAATATTCCTTTTAATGTGGGTGAACAATTCCTACTAACAAACAAGCAAAACAAATAGACCAAATCTCAGTTCAGTGGCTGGTGTAGCATTGTGGATAAAACCACTGCTCTCCATGCAGCAGAGCAGACTTTGATTCAAGTCCAGGCACCATGCTATGCCAATAAGAGTCCTTGGGCAAGACTCCGAAAAACTAAAAAGCAAGTCACCCTGAATAAGAGTGTCTGCAAATGTTTAAATGTAAATCTCTATTGAAGGAAACTGATTTTGATTGTATGTTCAGGAGGACGAGAGGAGAGAAGACAGGCGCATGCATTCAGGTACTGACATTCTATCTGCTATTACTATCTTTGATTAGCAGCATGCTAATGCAAAGCTAAATGGCGAATAAAGACAGAAATGGTGTTGTCTTTATCTTTTTCAGACCCGTCCTGAAGATGACACTTACACAGCCATCAACCCTTTGACCAATTCATCTGACTGCTATGGACTGAGAGTATGTCTGCATGCAGCATGTGTTTGTGTGTGTGTGTGTGTGTGTGTGTGTGGCACTCTACTGTGTTAATTTTGTCTATTTTTTTGTTTGCAGACCAGGATGGAGCCAGCGAATAATATGTATATCAACATGAACCCTGCAGCCCTGTCAGCCAATGATACTGTAAATATGAACATATCTGCATTTACACTGATTTTCTGATTTTATTAGAAAGACCTACTTTGTACCTGCATTTATTGGCAATTTTATTTGAACCACCCACTACATAGATGCATTTTGCCTTATTGACTGTAGCCCCATAAACCTACAGTTGTGAGCAACAATCTTTTACAGGACCACTGTAGATGTATTATTCTCAGGACAGCAGTGACACCAACATGGTAGTATGACAGTGCAGGCATCACTGGGGTGGAGGTATTAGGCCCAGCCAGCTGGATATTTTACACACTTTAGTGTCACTGCTGAGAATATATAGTTAATAGGTCATTTGGATGGATAACTGATGGATGGATAACACATTTTAATGGAAACACGACAGATAAAGTAGCTAAATAAAATTTGATCAGTGGTGGTCTTATGGTGGTCCCTTTCCAAATGTTCCCTTTCCAATTTGTCCAGCAACGATTTTGGCTACAATATGATACTGTAAACCTACAAAGTGTACATTGCGGGTGTTTCTGATAAAATGACCAAAAAGTTAAACAACACAGTAGCTGTTTTAATATAATGGTAACTCAATGTGTTTGGTTTCGTTTTATTAAATCACCCTGTTTGTGCGATAGCATATTTATAATGTGGATGAATGTATGTATGCATGTGGGATGATTAATGTGTTAAGTACTAATAGGTTGTTCTGTCCTGCTGTTTTGTCAGGGTGTGTACACAGCACTGCAGAAAAGAGATCCAGAGTCAGTGTATGAGACCATGCAGAGAAAAGACCCAGCATAGACCTGCACTCAGTGGCTGAAGTGATTTATGATTTGCTGCATTAAGGACTGTAAGGTGATCTATTACTGCCAGTAAAATAGTTCATTTCATGACTACACTGATATCAAAGAATCATCTCTGAACTCTAGGAATCATCATTGAAAGTATCATCATGGCTGAGTATTCAGGAGGATCTCTCTCACTGTGTTCTCTGGGTCGACTAAAATCTGCCTCATTAAGAATCTTGAAGTCTGTTGTAAACTAAAGGCATCAAAGTGCAGGTCAGGAGGAAAGTAGATTTGCTCTTCTATGTTGGTCATTGAAAGATATACATTGTAGAAAAAATAATAAAAATAAAAATATCCACCATAAACCATTAATATTACTATAACTTGTCTAATTGTAGTGCTTTTTCTAAATTCTAAAAAAGGGTTTAGTAACTTTAATTAATGAACCCATATCAATGGCGCTGAACACATCATTAGTTCTTCAGAATCTGAAAATGTACAAATGTTTATATTTACAGTTCATGTGGATGTTGATGTGTTTCTTCATATTTACAGCTGTGTCAAATAAATAATGGGTTGTACATATATACAAATCATCACAGATGTATACTTTTCTAATAGTGGTATAAGCATTATGTTTTGTCCAATATGTATATATGATGAGGTTATATATGTCATGTTATAACTCCTATTAAAAGATGTGTGTAAAAGATGTATTCTTTAGATACAGACCTTTTACAGTAGCTACCCTTCTTCATAACAGCTATAATTTCTAGTTAACACATGCAGCCAGGCTTAGTATTTTCTCTATTTTATGAGACATTTTGGTGCATCTAAGAGTCTGAAAATGAGTTTCCACCAGATCTAAAGACATGCTGTGCTGCTGATTTATGCAGACAGAAATTTCCATTGCTTTTGAATCTATTGCCTTTCATAGAGGGTTTCTGACTGGTGACTAGCCCTGATGATAACATTGAATTATTGGAAGAAGCCAGCCAGACCAGCTAGTTTCAGAAACACACACTGAGAGCCTGTCCATTGCATCAAATCAAGAAGTCTTCAATAATTACAAATAGACTTTTCCTCCACTCTTCATATGTAGAGAAAGCCATGAATACCCCCAACTACCTACTCACATATTTAATATGAAATACTGAAAATAAGTTGGATTTCGTAAAAAAGATACTAAGAATCTTGTCCATTAGACAAACAACCACACTTGTCAAAACCACGTTTAAAACCTTATTTTTAAAAAGGACATTTTAAATAGGTCATTTAAAAAAAAAGGTTTTTGAGAATTCTGTTAGACAAACCAGGTAAATGTCAATAATTTTCACAAAGTAAAAAGATTCAGGATTAAATCAGTTGTGTACAGGACAATAATTGCTTAATATATAAATCTAAATACTTCCTATATTTCTGTGCTTGCACCTCCTCAGGACTGGGCAGTTCCCCAAAGTTAGGGTGATGTTAGAGTCACTAACCTTTCCTAATCTCCTGCTTCCTCTTGTCTATTCTCAGTCTCATGAGTCATATGTATTGCAAAGCTTCCATAGGGCCCTGACATAAAACATGCTTTAGAATGAAGCATATGGCATATACTTTCACAATCAAGCTTGCGCTCTTCTGCAGTCAGATGTTCCATGACCTGTCAACAAAGCGGACCCTTTAGGGTCATTCTATGCTAAATAACCTTGGGCCATTCCGATAACATCATGAAAAACCTTCAGGAGGAAAAAAAATCACACGGCCTTGCAAAAGCTGTTCCCTATTAGCTTCTTGTTTAATGCTGGACCAGTCAGGTTTTAAAATGAGTCTTAAATACAGAGTGTAACCACTTATAGAATGAATAAACTAAGCTGAAATACTAACTGGGTATAAATGCAGTAAAAATAATACAGCATTTCACTGTATAATCATTGCACAACAGGTTCATTTACTGGAGCATGTACTTTTTATGCTAGATTGTGTAATATCGGAAAAATATTAAACCATGAAATAGTTAAAAAAAACATGTTTATATTGTTTTACTATATATGTCATAACTGTAATTATTAATTGTAATATTGTAATAAAATTGTAGTAATAGAATTGTATGAATAATAAATTTCACAATATATGTATTTTTTTTGTAAATATTGCATTCTAAACATGAAATCTTCTGACACAAAAAATAGAATCCGATTTCAAAAGTAAGCCCTCCAGCAAATTAACCTGTTTTGTGCATTTAATATCCAGTCAATATTTTAGTTCAGTTTAACTCAGTTGTTAAGGTGATCGTTCCAGTCCTAAATTCTGATTACCTGAATCGCGTTCTAAACCACTGTAAAATCCTTTGTATATGCAGAACCTCAGATGCTTCACCATAATTAAATTCTGCATTAATGAGCTAATGATATCTTGCTGTCAGTGGAGTGATCTCTGATTGCTGTGGTGCTTGAAGGGACCACCGAGTGAACTGGACCCAGTTTTGGTTTAACTGAGGCGCTGAAAAGTTATTTTCTTAACATGAACTAGGCTGATCAGCTAATTAACATGCTAAAAGATGCTAAACATGCTAAATTCCATTAATATCACACGCTTTTGTGCATCAGTGCCTTACCTCTATGCTCTACAGAATGAATAGGCATAAATTCCCAGAGAGACATTCCAAAATCTTGTGGATTTTGGCCTTCCAAGAAGAGTTGGAAGCTGTTATGGCTGCAAAGGGGGGGACCAACTCCATATTAAAGTCTATGTATTTGAATGCAATGTCATTAAAGTCTCTGTTGGTGTAATGGTCAGGCATCCCAATACTTTTGACCATACAGTGTATGTCATCCAGCCATGATTTAAATTAAAGTGTGAAACGAACATTAGTGTTGACAGTTCCCAATGTCTGAAACCAGAAAAATAGTAGATAAAGTAATAATAAGGATCTAGTACAACACACTTTATGATAAACAGCAGCTATTAACCTATCTCTAAAAAAAAGAGCCTGTAGAATTAGTTGTCTGCTTTCCAATCAGCAATTTCACAATAATTCAAGAATTGCTCCTGAGGCTCCTGAGGCTCCTGAGGCTGTGCAATAACTAGAAAATACAAAATAGAATAAAGAATAGAATAATAGAATAAATTGACAAATATACACAAAAGAAAACAACATAAATATAACAATCTATGCAAATTATAGATATCTGAATATTTACAATGGAGAACAAATAGTAGATATGCAAACGGTGAACGATCATGCACTTTATAGTAAAGACAAGGTGCAGACAGCACTATGGAATGGGGAGTATTATGGTATGGGGAGTGATGATGAGTGAATGTGAGGCATGTCCTGGTTGAGGAGCCTTGTAACCTGAGGATAAAAGCTTCTTTTGAGTCTCTCAGTCTGTAAGGCAGTGGAACAGTTTGTCTGAGTTCAGTAGGCGGAATAGATACTTGCTTGGATGGAAAAGTCTGATGTAGGTGTTCTGCAGGGGGGCCATAGCAGATCCGGTGCAGCGTTCTGGTTCTCCTGACAAGCATGTGTTTAAACACGCCTATACCCTTTACAAAATTAATAGTGCTACAATGCAGTGGAATTAAATGCTCCATTCGGGAGGTCTTTCTGTTATGTTCATTTCAGAGGGCTATATTGGCCAATAAAGATAGGAGGTGCAATCAAAATAAGCAGCAGGCCCCAGTGTGGGCTGTTACAGTGAAGACACTGTGCAGACCCGTTGAAAATGATGAGCAAGTGCTGTCACTGCTGAGAATGAATGAATCTAGAACCATGAGTATAATGTAATATTGCTTTGGCCCAGCAGATGGCAGTACTTTTTCAAATATATTCACACAAAGGTCTGAGCCAGAGTACACACACTGTACACACACACTATTTATTGTTTTCTTGTCTGCTGTGGACTTATGAGCACAAACTCTGAACTACCCTTCACATCCTGTTCTGTCCTGTTCTCTCTTTCTCAAGGCCTTGGTCATCAGATTTCCGTCCTCATTATAAACAGCCTCTGTTGTTGGTCATAGAGGGCAGAAATCATATTGTGGCATTTTCAGAACTGTGGGCAGAAAGTTCCTCGTCTCTTTTCTCACCCTTTCCACAGAGGGCTCTGTGATTTTGTGTGTGTGTTTGTGTGTGTGTGTGGGTTGGTGTGAGGTCATAGCTTATTGGAGATAGCCACTGCTCTGTCTTTGAGGGGTGGATTCAGACTGAGTAACACTGGGTAGGTGGAGGACAAAATCTTTCTCTCTCTCCCTCTCTTTCTCTCCCTCCCCCCCCTCTCTCTTGCTCATTCTGTCATTATTTTGTTGCTGGGACACAAAGAACTGTTGTGGTGTTGGTTCCTGTACTGTTGGGCTGGGTGTTTAACCGCAGGTCTTTGAGAGAGTGAGTGAGCGAGAGAGAGGAGAGGGAGCAGTATTGTTACCCAAGTAAATAGAGAAGGGAATCACTGCGGACTCCATGCTATATTACAATATTATCACAGTGCTTGGGCCATGATATACTGCGATCTGTATAGTTTTGTGGCTGTATTGTGACATATCATGATTTTTTTCATTTTGGGAAAAAACAACAGTATTTGTTACCATTAATACCATTATCTAATACCATTAGGGCAGCTGGTGACCTGGTGGTTAGGGCGTTGGCCATGCAATCAAAAAGTTGTGGGTTTGAATCCCAGGACTGCTAGTGGCAACACTGTGGTACCCTTGAGCAAGGTACCGTCCCCACACTGCTCCCCGCCCACTGCTTCACTTGGTGAATGAGTTAAATGCAGAGAAAGAATTTCACACTGTTCACACTGTGTGCTGTGCTGTGGCGTGGGGTGGTGTGGTGTTTTCATGCGTGACTATAAGGGGCCACTTTATGCATCTTTCATCTCACATATACAGTATCCCTCTGTATTCAGTACAAAATATTTCTATATACTTTTAAAGCCCTTAATAGCCTTGCTCCCTCTTATATACCCGAAAACATATACCATCTCTACACTACGTCCTGCACATTAAGGTCACCAGTAGTTACAGTACCGAAATACAAACTCCCTCTATGGGAGATGGAGTCTTCAGTGCTGCTGCGCCCAAATTATGGAATTCATTGCCCAAAAACCTTAGAGATACTTCTTCTAATTTAGAATTCAAGAGTCCCCTTAAGTTACACCTTTTCTCTTTGTGTTATGACTCTGTGTCTGTCTAGTCCTGTTGTTGTGTGGTATATGTTATGAGTATATTATTTGAATGATTGTATTGTTATAACTCTGTAAAGCATCCTTGGGTTTGAGAAAGGTGCTATATAAACATATTATTATTATTATTATTATTATTATTATTATTATTATTTCTCTATTCAGTCTTAAGCAAAATTCAGAAAAAAAAAACATTCTGGAGAATAAAATCTAAAAATAATGTGCTAGACTTGAGCGTGGCTGTTAGTGTTACTGAATGTATCATTATATCCTACACTCAAATATATTATAGGTAGTATGTGAATGGACTCATAAGTATAGTAATTTTATATTTTATAGAAAATAGGGATGACACAATACCACTCTACCATTATTTTACGCTCAGTACTGATACTGATACTTCAACACTGAGTATCTGCCGATACCTGATACCAATCCAATACTCTCCAATACCAACCCTCTCTTAAACAACTAAGCGGTTAATAATATATTAGTCAGGATGCACTTTGAAAAGGCGCCCTGCTTAGAGGATTCAATAGACACAGTTTGTCCGTTATGGAATTCTGCATGGCTGAATCCACAATGGCTCTGTGTTAGACATCTTATACACTATTTGGTTGCAGGAGCCTGTATTTGAATTCCTACGCTACATAGTGCACTATGTAGGGAGTACGGAGCCATTTGAGACACAGGCTTGTGTATTTCTGACACGTCTTTTATGGCATGCTGCTCAAAGCTTGGTTAAGCTTTTACGTGATTCTTCAGGCTTTTTCTGATATCTGAACCAGTGATTTTGGCCTGTATTGGACCGATACCGAGTATTGGATCAGCACACATAATAAAAACCAATAGATTTCGTTTTCTATTAATCTTAACATATTAATTTTATAATAACATTAATTCACTGGCCTCCATGTATCAATGCTTTTTTTTCTTCCACCTCTAAAGGTTAGTGAGAGAGTAATTATGAAGATGACCTTCTCTTACAACTCACTCTTACAACAGAGCTCCAGGCTTTATTCAGGTGCACCTCCTGTAACACAACAGCTCAAACACTCATTCTCAGTTTTAACCACATCCTCTCGTCTGAGCCTTTTAATTCTGTTCACTCCTGCTTGCCCTCCTGTCATCCTTTCAGGTCAACTGCTTTTTTTTTCTCTGTCCAGGGAACTCTTTACGTCGTTCTTTTCTTCTATCAGGCGACACATTGAAGGATGACAAACACAGGACAAAGCTCTCTCTTTCTCTCTTTCGTCCTTACTGGATGTTCATTCTTTCATTAGTAGAGAGTGGGGCAGTGGGTGGGTTCTTTGAAGAAGTGTGCGTATATGTATGTGTTGTGTGTTGTGTGAAGGGGCATCAGAGAGAACAGATCCGACTGAGGCAGTTGAAACAGGTGCATGTGCTTTTCTACTGCAAGAATGAAAGGAAAAAAGGATTGATTGACAAACAACATGAGTGAAAGAGTGACACATATGAATCATGTGTGTGTGTCTGTGTGTGTGTTTTGTCTGCCTTGTCTGCCTGACCTGATCACCGTGTGAACCATGTCCCATGTGTCTCAATGCCATCTTCTGTTTATTTTTTTCCTCCTCTTTTTTCTCACGCTTTCACATTCTGTCCATTCGACATGGTGTCCTCTTTGTTTCCATTCTTTCTCATGCTTATTTCCTTCTCTCTCTCTCTCTCTCTCTCTCTCTCTCTCTCTCTCCTTCTCTCTCTCCCCCCCTCTTTTTCTCTCTCCTCTTGTTCAGTCTCTTGTTTCATTTCTCTTTCTCGGTCTCTCTCTCCCGTCTCTCCTCTCTCTCCTTCCTTGCTCTCTCCCCTTCTCTTCTTCTCTCTCTCTCTGTTCAGTTTATGAGATCTCTAGATTGAGTGAAAAGTGAAAAAGCTGGAAGCTGCAGTTGTAGGTGCAGATCTAGTCACACTGACTAGACTGTAAATGTACAAAAACAGGAAATTATAGTAATTTTAATATTTAGGTTTGATTTTTCAAGAGATGAAATGAATCTCTTTCCCTCTACTCTCCTCACTTCCTTACTCACTTACTCACTCATTCACTTATATTGTGTTAATCAGGGTGTTTTTTTTTTTGTTTTTTGTTTTTTTTTTGGCGCAGTGTGGGTTTCCCAGTAAACATGCTTGATTTGACCCATAGTTGCCATGGCACCTGCAGGACAATCGGCCCTGTTGGCAACTGTTGGCATTCTTTATTATGTTGTTGTCATTTATAGAGAGAAACAGATCTGTTTCTATTCATTACAGTGTGTGTGTGTGTGTGTGTGTGTGTGTGTGTGTGTGTGTGTGTGTGTGTGTATGTGTGTGTGCTGTTGACCCACTAACCAGTCATCTCGCATGTATCCTCCCTGATAACCTTAGATCTCTGAAGTGGTGTCGTTCTGCAGTTGGCATCACGTCCATGTTAGCAAGTCTGGGTCTAAGCTGAAAAAGGAATCCTGTTTTTGAAAACTGCCACTATCACACCCTGTGGTAAACCGATATGCCCCAAACCAGATACTCTTTGCTGTCCGTACAATTTCCCACAAAATGTCACTGGATCCTCCGAATTACAAGGTTGTGGAGGAGCTGAAATACGGACATTGTTACAAAAAAGCTAATAATTCTGCCAGACCCAGAGGTCCTAACATGGGCATCTTCAGAAGTCTATTAAAACCCGAGAGTCTGTGTATGCTCTGTATTTACTGTATCATTCAGATGTTACTACTAGTAGTGATAGCACCCTTGCAATAAATCATCAGTGCCATTTTCCTAGTTTGTCTCTTCAAACCATCTATAGTAGTTCAGGCTGAAGTCCAGCTGCTTATATACTGTATATTGCTGTGATTGACTCCATGTTCTCTAATTCCAATGTAGCTTTCGTTAATTTAAGTTCCACTGATAAACCCAAACATACTTCCAGCTACTGCCATGGTGAATATATGTTTTACAGTGCGTAAAGTCTGAACACACAACCAATGCCAGCCTAATGTTAGCACTGGAGGACGTCTTTGGCAGACCACACTGGACACTGCTTGAGAGAGAATTATGGATACATTAACAATCAAGAAAATAACAAAAACACAACAAAAGCTCAAATTTACCTCAACAAAGACAGTACATAGAGATAAGATAGCAGTGAAGTCAATGACTGTATTTATGATTCTGTCTATATGATATAAGCCCTCATTGTTTGGGACATAAAGCCACTGTTGCTGGCACTGGATGTTAGTGAAGAAGACTGAAACCTGTTTTGTTGAGGATATCCCGTGATTTCCATGTTAAGGTTAATGTACTGTAAATAATTTAACTTAAATATTCTATGTATCACAGCTTGTTGTACCATATTAGTGCGATTGTATTCATCAAAAGGTTAAATTGAGCATTTATGAAAGTAAAGGGGCATTTGGCTGACGCTCTTATCCAGAGGGACTTACAGTCATTAGCTACAGGTACAGTCCCCCTGGAGCAGCTGAGGGTTAAGTGTCTTGCTCAAGGACACAACGGTAGAAAGTGGGGGTTCGAACCTGTGACTCTGTGGTCATCGGGTTCACAGGCAAGTGTTTTACCCACTAGGCTACTACCACTTGAGGAGATTTTAAAATATTGAGATATATATTGTGTATTTAGGCCTCTAAAAATGAAAATCCTAAAAATGAAAATGGAAATGAAAATGAAAAAAATAGGCCATATCCCAGCCCTGCTTTGAATCAGTCAAGTATAGTTACTTAGTTAAATTAAGTTTGTTTAAAACTTGAGTGACGTAGGCTTAAAACAAGCTCAGTTTTATTAACTTTACTTGATTGAATCAAGGCAATACATTGTTTTTTTAAATTATGAAATTTAGAGTGTGTGACCTATGCATTAATATGATGAAGATAACATTATTGAATTTTTGAAAGTAATACATACATTCTGATAAAGCTCATTTTGTCTGCTCATATAGTATAAAAAAAAATGCACTACTCTCTAAAAAGAAACAAAAATCTTTTTTTAGGGTCAAATGTGTGTAAATGTATGACAAATGTTGAGATTAACCATGATTAACAACATAAACTACACAAATTATATTAACTACACAAATTTACACAAAATTATATTAACTACACAAATTCTTATTTTTTTAAACTACACATTATTTAAAGAATTACAAATTATTTTTAAAAATTACACCTATTATTTAAAACTAGAATATTTATTTAAAAACTATACAAATAACATGAAATATCTTAAATGTCCTTTTTAAAATATTCACATGAACTAATATAATACTAACATAGAGCCCCTTTTTCCTTATTTTTGCTGCATTGAAAATCATAATGAATTATTTTAATCATTTGACAGCTTTGGTTATTGCACATATAATTACACAATAATGAATTACATTTACATTCCAGTCATGTTCTGGACTGACAGGCAATCTGACAATTTTGTTTATGTAAAATGTTTCTTTCTGCTAAACAAGACTCTATACAGAACATTAATTTTTAATTAAATTCAACTGATAATAAAATACCTCCTCTTCTGCTTCCATGCACGAGTATGGTTGGTAAATTTAGAATAGAATTCCTTTCTTCTTTTATTCAGTTTCAAGTGAGAAACAATGTCTAGTTACCCAATTATTTGTTTTCTGACTACTAATGGTTATATAACAATACACACAGGTTTATCATTGCTGTTGAGAATCATTAGATTTTGAATTTACTGGTTTTACTGGAGTAAGACTGTCCTAGTTGGTCAGATGTGAATTAACATTAACATTAGCCTGGAGGGTGTTATTTTTCACATATTAGGACAACCTGAGGTCATTAAGATCACGTTTACTTACACTGTACAGGGTAAGACTGCTGATACAGGATCAGTTTTGGCCTTAAAACTCCTAATGACTAAGACTGTTCAAACAGAGTGGATATGTTCTTAGTCCAGTAGGGCTGTCCTGAGTGGTGTGGTAAACAGGGGTCTTTCAGTCTTTTGCTGGTTGTGCGAGTGGTGTTTCACTGCAATGTGTCTGTGTTTCACTACTTGTGTGCTTTTAGGTCTCCATTGGTCTTGGAAGACATCGTTTGCATGACTGGGCCTTTGTGCTAACACAGACAGTGTGGGATGAAAACTTCCTACATTACTTTCTTTCTTTCATTGTTTTCAAATAATAAGTGACACTTCTGGGATATGAGAGGGTTCAGATCAGGAAATGATATCATAGATTGCAAGGCCCATTTGCAACCACCCTGCCTCTCTCTGTCTGTCTCTTCTGCTACTTTCGAGTGCAATCCTGGCATCAGTTTTCTCTAAAGAGGGCCTTGTTTACTGGACATGGTCTCTTGGAGGCCGTGAAACTGTTGTAGTTTATACGGGGGTTTCTGAATACAAACAGAGCCCAAATGGAGTGGATTAATTCTACGTATTTTAAAAGAAAACGACAGTACAACATATCCTTCAAATTTGAGATGAGGCGTATTTGTCTAACTAGAACGTATTTCTAGAAACTTATCACTGACGTGCCTGGCAGAAAATATGGGTGCATGGGGGCGTTACGCATGTGGTCGCAGAGACAAACAGCTCAGAAAATCAGAGAAAAAACTCACCAGCTCAAAAATGGCTGGATAACTGTCACAATGCTCACTCAGAGACTCTCTCTTCCCTATACACTGTTAAGGCAACTTGCCCCTCCCCTCTCTCCCTATACATGGCTCAGGTGACTCGACCACAAAAATCACATTTTTAAACAATCAATATTCAACCCTTGATCATCCAATGGATAAGCTGTATACAAGCATATTAGGGTTTAAGGCACTCCTGCAATCACACTGGTGTCACTGGCAGGCCCACTCATTTGCACTGTCAATCAGTGGGATTAGGAGAAAAAAACAGTGCTGTGGTTGTTGAGATGACCATTTCTTTTCTCAAAGCATATTTTGTTTTTTGATTTGATCTTGACTGGTGTTTGCATAATGCCACAAGACCAGTGTGAATGGATCACACTCCACAGTGCCATCCTAAAGCCTCAAATGCCGTACTTAAAAATGTACCTATAAACTACAAATGGAAAGATTAAAGAGGCACTCTGGTCCTTAGGGTGCATTTTATCCCCAAACAGACTAGGACGTTTAAGAAACCCCCTGCTGATGATCTTGAAGGGGGAACTTTTGAAAACCTACAAGGGCTTCAGAGAGAACACATGGCTCTTTGAAGGCAGACAGCCAAGGTTACTGCTAAAAAAGATGAATATCATGTCTGTGTTTATTAGCCTCTAACTCAGTAAAGCGGTTAAGGTTTTTTATGTCTCAGATGTAGTATAATGTAGTAATGTATGCTGGGTATAGTGATGGATGAAATAGAAGAACATAAAATTGTAAATTCTGTCAGACTGAAAGACCCAATGCTGTGAAGCAAAATATTATGTAATAAAAAATAACAAATTAATTTCTTCTTTAATATTTTTACATTAACGTACATGACATAATATAACTTACATTTTCATGAACTGCTTCTTATTTTTTGCTGAAAAGAATATGAAATTAAAACGACACTGTGTTGTTTAGAACCATATTATGAATATTTTCAGGGTATTTTGTAATGTATTTAATTAATGTTCTTGTTTTTGTGTCTGTGCAGTCATTGCATAAGCAATTTCACTTGTGGTCTGTAAAGTTTTCTAATTCTAATTCTGAATGTTGTCATTTATTACACCCCTAATGTTTAACATTACATTACCAACATTACCAAAGACCACTTGAATGCACTCGCACACATGGTTGTTTCTGTCTACTATAGTTTCTCACAGTTCAAAAGGTTTATTCTCTATGACATGTGTCTTCCTGTCATTGTGTGTGTGTGTGTGTGTGTGTGTGTTATATGTAGTAGTGAAACATTAACCCCACTCTCGTTTCATCATGAGGGCAGAAGTCGTTTCTATGGAGATGTTAATGTGTAAGTGTGTGTGGCGGGGTGATGTCTGGAGCATAAGGCCTAACCCCGCCCACCTCACTCCGCTCATCATTCAGCTGCCACCCTGGTGTGTCGCTATGGATACTGCCACACATTTAAATGGTTGGCGGTAGTTGATGTGAGCTGTGATTGGATGGCAGATGGCCAGAAGGTGGGCGGGGCTGCTGTGTATAATTAACACAGTAAGTGTTCAGACCATTTAATTCTCTGCATTAATGGTGTTCTCTCTCTCTCTCTCTCTCTCTCTCTCTCTCTCACTTTCTGTTTATCTCTCTCACAAGCTCTGTCTTTCTCTCTCCTTGTACCTCTTTCCATGCTTCTTTATCTCTCTCTCTCACACACACACATACAAATCCCTCTCTCTCTCACACACACACACACACACTCTCTCTCTTTTTATCTTTCTCTCTCTCCCTCTTACTCTTTTTCATTCTTTCTCTCTCTCACACACACACACAAACTCTTTTTATCTTTCTCTCTCCCTCTCACTTTTTCATTCATTCTCTCTCTCTCTCACACACACACACAAACACACAAATCTCTCACTCTCTTACTCCTTCTTTCACTTTTATTTTATTTTTCCCTTTCTCCCTCTTTGTCTCTTTCTCCATTTAGTTTTTCCATTCATTTCTATTTATTTCTGTCTGCCTGTCTGACTGTCTGTCTGTCTCTCTGTCTCTCTCCCTCTCTCTCTCTCTCTCTGTCTCTCTCTCTACAGTATAAAGTCTCCATTGTAAGGGAGGGTGACCTGTTAGTGACTTAGGCCTTTAGTTCTCTACTGTGTGTGTGTGTGTGTATGATTGAATATGGTGCTGCTGTTCTTTATCGCACTGAATTCAGACAGATGGCGACAGCTACAGGGGAGAGAAGCAGATAAAAAGAAGGAAGGAGAGGGGGAGTGGAAGTAAAGGAGTGAGAGTGTGCAGCTTCTGGAGAGAAAGAAAGACATTAAAGGAAATGAGGATAGTACTGACAAAAGAGCAGATAACATCTGACTCATTGTATTAGCGAGAATGAAGTGATTTATCATGCCTGTGATAAATTGTGATTGTGCAGCTAATCATGAGTAGGAGTGTGACAAGACTGTGTGTGTAAGGACAGAGGTGTATGAGTGCTTTCATGTAGACAGTGCAGTCATAGTGTGTGTGTGTGTGTGTGTGTGTTTGTGCTCTTAATAAAGCCAGGATTACTTTGTTACCCCAGGATGTCACAGATGAACACAATGACCAGCTGAGGCTATGGGGCCCTTTTTTTTAACACACACA
>JBBPCZ010130136.1:0-23194 GCA_037974445.1 Brycinus macrolepidotus | reverse complement strand
TAAAAAAAAAATATATATATATATTTTTTTTTTTTTTACGTTTACAAATTTGTGACCTCACTTTATCCCTTAGACTAAACCAGACTGTTTTTGTTACCATGCCTTCATGTCTAATATATGTAATTAAGTTCTGTTCTGACTGGCTGGCCTACCTATTCAAAAAACAGCCCAGGCTAAAACATTCAGTGTGAACTCATTTGGCTAAACTGCTGTAGCCTGAATAGGCAGATATGTTTAAATGTGTTGGTTTTCATGACATAAGGAAAATTAAGTTTCCCTTGATATAAGTCCTTTAACATCTTGTGAGCCACCACATATCCAGAGCTGATGGATGTAAAATGAATGCACAACACAAACTGTCTGCAGTTTCTGAGAGGCTGGAGAAGACTTGAGAGAAATCAGTCCAATTTCTGCTCCCAATCAAAGAAGGTTCAGGGAGCCCTGAAGTGTCCCAGCAGTGTAACCGAGTGGCCAGTGTTCCTCACCCAGCTCTCACCCAGCCTTTGCTCTCTAATCAAACCATAATCGAAGAGATTGCACAAGTGTCCACGTGAGATCTGACCAAGCTCGGGCCGATCAATACAGTGTCCATAAGAGCCAAAAGATGGTGGAAAATGAAAAGCAGCGGGAAGGAGGAGAGCTCTGTAAGCCGAACTGATTTACCGTTCTATCACCTCTTTCTCCCCTATTTCTTCAGACAAGAAGATATCCTCAGAAAAACAGTCCAGCATAGAGGCATTCAGCAACACCTGCTTCACCACCCACTTTATGAATATTCATTGGCTCTAAAGTCTTATTTTTGCTTAGATATTTTACGAGCATTCATTGTGCAGGAGTCAATACAATTAATTTCCTTTTGAGATTAATTTGTTTCTTGTGTGAGTGTGTATTGTGTGCATGTGTTTAGAATAAACTCACTTTGTTCACCTTTAAAATGTGTACAAATATAATTAGAGAGATGACTGAAGCTTGTTTTTGTAGATGTGGCCCATTCATCTCCTCACTAGCGTTTCTGCTGTTTTTTTCTCTTTCATTTACTTATGGGGGCCTGGTGTTTTATGCTGCAGCATTAATGCAGGTTGGAAGTGAAGTAGCTCTCCAAAGTCATGCCCCTTCTAGCAGCAAGAATCATGGCACACTATCAGCAGGCTGTGTTGCAGCTGATTAGCCCGACAGTGGTCAATTTCCCTGGCTGCGTATACAGAGCATTGCGATTATGGCCAACAATCATGCGATAGGGCACTGGACCAATTAAGCTCTTCAAATTTTGACAAATCAGAACTCTGACCTGGTTCATCTGTTTTAAGTCGTAATTTATTTGCAGCTTGAGCAGGAAAACCCAGCTGGAAACCTGACTGTTTCTTCAGGGTAACTAAGCAACCTGTTTCAAGTCCTCTTCTGCAAGTTTTCCCACTGTGAAGGCTTTGACAGAGCCTGCTGATCAGGCTGCGGAGAAAGGGTTGCAAGGAACAATAAATTTGTCATGGTTTTCTGCGGCAAAAGTCATTTTCCTTGCAGATTCTTTCATTTCATCAGTGCCTCTCTTTAAATTTCAATGACATACAGGCATGCACAGGTTTCATAAAAGCAGGGGGGCATAATTAAGATGTTTACTACTGCTCTTAAAAGCATATGAGTAATAATCCAAAAACTGTGATATAAATGTAATTGTGCGCACTGCCAGGCTTAATCACGTTATAATAAGACAAGGGCAGTTTTTGTGATGTCTTAGTCATGCCATAGACTATTAACAGGCAAGGAGATGCGGCAATGGTCTGCAGAGCCACCGTATAATAAACAACATCCTCCGTCCCTTGCCTTTATCAGTCGTTCCTGTTTAAAATTCAGTGTAATGTTTCCTCCTCTCTCCTCTGGCATTTGATTGCCTCACTTCTCGGTTTGGGTAAATACTGATATTGGTGGAGCTCAGTGTTCATATGCCTTCTGCATATGGCAAGGTGCAACAACTATAAATGCCAGGAGTGATGGAAAGAATAGATGTCTTTGTTTAAAGAGCATGTTACATCTTCACAGTGCAAATGTACTGTGAATGCTCTTACAAATAAGGGTTCCTCAATGGTTCTTGGAGTGGACATAAGGTTCTAGGAGAAAAAAAACTCATTCAGTAGTACAGAGAAAGATTCAGAAATTTAAAGATACTCCTTAAAATATAATTTCCAACTAGATGCATTTCTGTGAGAAAATGCGAAGTGTGATTGTATGGTTGCTATAAAGCCAGTGTCTGGAGACACCCAAACATTGGTTTTATGGGCAAAAAAGTTGTTTTTTTTTTCTTGCAATGTAGATTTGAACCTGCGATCTACTGATTCAGTGCCAGGTTGCTCTACCGCTGAACCACTGGGGGACAGTGCTTTGCTGGCTCTTACCAAGCCATTTATGGTTAAGGATAACTAAGTGCATAGCTGCATTCACAGGCTGATTAATTTTAATTAAAACCACAACAAACAATGACACATGTCTTTTTTGATAACGGACCTTATTTTTAATGTCTTAAAGTCTGTTTATAAGTCTGCTGTGTGTTCTGTTCCTCGTTAGTTTCTCCGTGTTTGTGTTTATCCGCCTTTTGTCCCTGTCTTCCACCATAGCCATGACGTCACAGACTCTCTCCGACACACATTTTAATGGCGACTCGACGGTCCGCTTTCTCTCTCCATGTGTTAGAGGTGACTTGACCACAAAAAATTATTTTTTTTTAAATGATCAATACTCGGTCCTTAATCAACCAATCAAAAATCAAAATACATGAGCACTGCAGTGGAAATTAATGTACATTTTGGTGTTGGAATTTTGCCAAAGTTCAATACGGACTCTCACATGAAGTGATGCCAAAACATGGGCCAAAACAATAATAATAATTATTAAACTTAAGAACAGCAATCACACTAATTACTGTTCTTTGGAGAACCATTTATTTATTTTATGGAACCAAATATGGTTTATTTCACGCAAAGGTCACCAGCTACATCCCTAGTGGGCTCAAGTCTAGGAGAATTCCCTCCTCACTTCTTTGGCTCAGGAGAAATAAAGCATATCTACATATTGTATTAAAACTGCAGTCGGTTGAAGTGAGAAGAGAGTGGGCTTCCAGTCAGCATCAGTTTTGAATCCTTTCAGGTCCCAGAGCTCCCTCCAGCTCTGAAAAGTCACACCGATGTTCACACTTGTTTTATCTCATGCTCCATCTAATTCTTTCTTTTTAATTTGCTTTTCTTCCCTGATGTTCTTCTGTTTACTTGTCTTTGTCAGGCTATTGTTGGAAAAGGAAGGATGGGTATTTTATTCATGACTGGTAGTTGCTTATCTGCCATTACCTTCGGAAAGCTACTGAAGCCACTCATTGAATATATTGAGCTTGACCGATTGAAATCACACATGGGGGATGGGGAGGCCCACAGCAAAGGCATGAGTAGTGCTTGACACCCTGTCAGACCCTCCTCTTGCACAGATTGGTCTCATGTACTGACAGTGACATCATTAGCAAATATGACAAAAAGTATCCAACGGCAGCTTTAATGAAGGATCACACTTCCTTTATTCTTTCTTCTAAACCTCTCTTTTGAAGAAAAGAAGAAAAAAGCATTTTGTAAAAAAAAAAAAAAAATCTTTGTAAAACATTCTGGAGACAAATGTGTAAATCATTAGTTCTCCTTCTGCACAATTCCACAAATCAGATTTCTGAGACATGGAAGAAAATAATGAGATCTTACTTGAAATGTATGTAAATGTTATTCAGCTGAGGCTGGGGTGAGATAAATCAAACAAGAAAGAGGTAAGCCATCTGTGAAACTCTTTGATTTGATCAAGTGTTTGATCAACATAAGAATATCCAAGTTTCTGAGAAACGAGAGAAAATTGACTGTCTCACTCTAATTTCAAACAGAACTCATAAATGTCTAGGACAGGGGTGTCCAAACTTTTTGCAAAGAGGGACAGATTTGGTGAGGTGAAAATGTGTGGGGACTGACCATTCAGCCTGAACCATTAACATTAAATGCAAATGAACTATTTAATGAAATTTTTAATGCAAATGGCATACTTTTCATTTCTTCGCATAGAACACAAATAAATCTAAACCTGTTTTCACCAAAATCACTCTGCCTTTCATATTGGAAGACCACATAAAATGAAGAAAAAGTCTGTCTGGAAAAAAAAAAAAACTTTTGGAAAGATTAAACATATATAGGTTCATTTGAAACATTACATATTATTCACTATTAAATGCCCACTGTAAACTTCTAAATTCAAAACACGTGAACAGGAAAATAACACTAGCAGTTATCTTATTCAGAAGTACAGAACATATGAATCCGTGTATCACTTGTTCTTCCGTTTTTCAATTGACAATCAAAAAACGAAAATATGTTTTTGATTTTGTATCGGATATCAAAAACAAAAAAGGCTGTGTTTTTCATTATTTCAGTTTTAGACTCTGATCAAAAATACGAAATGGAAAAACGGGCTGCCAGACCAAATTTGATTTTAATATTTAATTTGTCGGGTTTACGAGACCCGGTTTGATTGTCAATTGAAAAACGAAAGAACTAAAAAGACTATTGAATATTCAAAACTGTGGTTTTGATCATCATTTTTAGATACAGTCGCCATTTTAGAAATGGGCTGGAAATGGTCACACAAGGGTGACACGGCGAGAGTGCGTCCACAAACTGCTGCCATTATCTGGTGAAATATAAAATAGCTTTTTTGTACGCGTGTATTTTATACTGTGGTCAACAGTGCTGGCAGACCGCATATTATTGATTTTATGACAGAGGCTGCGGGCCAGTGAAAATTTGAACACGGTCCGCAATTGGCCCCCGGGCCAGACTTTGGACATGCCTGGTCTAGGAGACGTAATTGAAATTTAGAGGACATCTTTAGATCATTTCTTTCCTCTGGTTAGTTACCAGGTTTATTTGGTGAGTTAGAGAAGAGGCCTTAATAAACTGTGCCCTGTGGAGCCGTGGATTGGTGAATGTAGAAAATGCAGTGTGTTACTTTTGAATGTTAAGGCTGAAGCATAAATAAAAACAATACAATTATTGGTACCCTTGCTAAAGATGAGTAAAAGGGTAATCAGAAATGTCTTTGTTGTAATTACAGTGAAAAAGGTAAACTTAACAAGTGTTCTTAAAATTCATAGTATGTGTTAAAAAAGGTAAATGTGAAACTGAATTTGAAGAATGAACCACTTGTTTAAAATATTGCCACAACATTTCCATGGGGTTCAAATCAGAACCTCAAAGCCTTTACCATCATCAACATTCATATAAACACTCAGAAGACATGTGTGGGTTCACTGGTGGGTTTGGAGAGCAAATTAAATATATTATAGACAGGACCTCTGGTTCCATTTACCTCCACTAACCATTCAGATGTGGACTTGCTCTTGTGCTTCAGACTATTGTGTTGTTGCAATACAAGTTGAGCTTCAGATCAAGATTTGGATTGATGACCGGGCATTCTCCAATAGAACTGAGGTAAAGATCAGAAGTCTGTCTTCCAAACGTTCTACTGTTGACTAATCAATTCACATTCTTCATTTGATGCCATCAAGGTGTTTTCTAGTAATTACGAGACAAGCCTTTATGAACCTCTAGTTTAGCAGTGGGTTTTGCTCTGCAACTGGATCCCATTTTTGCCCAGTTTCTTATGTAACAGTGGAATCATAAGCGTTGACCTTATCTGCGGAGAACAAGGTCTGCAGTTTTTTAGATGTTTTATTTGTGACTTCCGGGGTAAGTCATTACTGCGATCTTGGAGGAAATATTATAGACCGACCACTTCTTGGAAAACTCCGCACTGTGTCAAGTTTTCTCCATTTGGATATAATGATCTCATTGTGATTCAGTGGACTCCCAGTGACTTAGATTACATCCATTCTGAAATATTTCAATAACTTTCTCTCTGGTCTCTCCTGAAATTTCTTTTGATTACAGTATTGTGTGCTGATTGTTGACATTTTATTTGACTTCCCATTTTTGAAAAGTGATGTTTAGAGTCACCACGGTTGGCAGCAATCAAGCCACTGATCTCAATTACCAACTAAAAACACAAAAATAGAGGTCCGATGGCTAGCAAAGATTTTTTGTGCCACTGTAGCTCAATCTCACCCTGGAAATATGAAGAAACCTTTAAAGTAAAGTGACTCCTTATAGTCGCGCGTGAACACACCACAGTGTGAAATTCCTTGTCTGCATTTAACCCATTCACCAAGTGAAGCAGTTGGCTGCCACCGATGAGGGGCACCTGGGGAGCAATGTGTGAGGATGGTACCTTGCTCAAGGGTACCTCAGTGATGACACTAGCAGTTGGGATTCGAACCCACAATCTTCTGATTGCAGGGCAACACTAGACCATGTCTGTCATGATCCAGATTTGAGGCCAAAGCCTCAAATACATGATGGCAAAAATGGCTTTGCTTGAGGCTTTGACTGACTGAAAGCTGTGCTTTAGATGATTAATAAGTAAAATCAGTATTCCAAGTCATTACAATGCAATATTAAAAGACACTCTTGACTGGGATTAAAGTAACTTGCTGCAAAGGCAGATACCTGCCTATAGGAGCTTAACACATTAACTTCTGTATCACACTGCAACAACAGGTTGATCTATTTAGTGCTTTATTTCGTTGGCTTGGTCTCACTTGTGTGAGGGAAATTCAAAATTAATTTGCTGCACTGGCAAGCCGCACCATGCGCCCCACTCCCTCCACTCATTACAGCATGTGGATATTACCACCAGGGAAATAAGACTGCAGCGCATTAACCTCTGATCTAAGTTTGAGTTTGGATTGTGGTTTCGTTTGCAGATGTGCTTTGAATGCAACATCAGTAATTGCAGAGTTTTGTTGTTCTCTTCCCATTAGTCCCATCACCTTTATCTGACTGTGGAGTCTTTGGAGCATGTGTACTGTCTCACCGCAGCTCTGTCAGGCAGGAATCATCTCCCTGTGCATTTCATGGTGGTGTCTTTCACTCTGGATGATGCCAAAAACTAGCAATAAGGGAGAATTTGAGGAGTTTCTATTGCAGTTTATGGTCCAGTATCATATTCCAACTGTGGTATAAAGAACTTATTTGGATCCAGTTGACTCAAAGACATCAAGTAGATGGCAAACCATGCCGCTCAAAGTCTTGTTTTTTCTTGTCATGTTTCTTTCTTTCATTCATTCTTTCTTCTCAGTGGCTCAGAGCAGAATCGATATGTTGCGCTCGTTCATTCCAAGCCCATGTGAAACACAGGGCGAGAATGCACGAAAGAGTAAAACTCAGGGCACAATTCTATTATGTGTAATTCTTTCATGTATCACTGTTTTATAACACTTGAAAGTGTTTGGATGAATCAAATTCAGCCTACCAGCCAATAGGAAGTCTCAAAGCAGCAGGGTCCACCCAGTCTCCATGGTAAAGTATGTATGTATGTCCACTACTTTGTGTTTGGAACATCCAAAGGATGCCAAGAAACTATAATCTGTAATAACAGTGTTCTGTACAATAACAGTATTCCTCAAGCATTGGCATTCATTTGGATATTCAGTCTATTCAGTGCAATACTGTTGGACAATCTGTGTGTTTATTGCTGAAAATGCCAGGGGGCTTAGTTTGGAATGCCCACTATAATGCAGTCCTGAAAGTAAAGTAGTAATGACTGATACCCAGTTAGCTAGACTCCTAATTATCAGCCATTCATTATGGTATCTAAACATTAACGGGTGTAATTCCACAATAACTGGACACTGGTTGTTTTAGACACCAGGTTGCATCATGAAACAGGCAGTTTAGCATGTCAGTTGGCAAATGTTTCACATTTTGACGACTCTTTTTAATTTCTGACTTACTGTGTTCCTCATTAACGCAGGTGTCAATGAAAATGCTATTAAATTTTAGGAGATGGTTATATTTTTAATGGTGTTGTTAGTTTATTATCAAAAATGCCTATGTTGCTTAGCTTATGAACACATTTGGTGCTATTTATTTATCTACACTTTACTTTTCTGTTTTTTAACAAAATACAATATTTTTTTATAAAATACTGTAGGTTCAATGAAAATGCCTTTAAGTTGTAGGAGATGGCTTTTCTATGGTGGTGTTAATTTAATTTTTAGAAAATGTCTATATTGCTTAGCTTATGGAAAAAATCAGTTATGTTTATTTATTTGCTCAATTTCTTTACTTCTGTTTGTTTTATAAAGCACAGTACTTTTTTAACTATAATAGTTTAAATTAAAACAGCATAAACTTTTAGATGGTTTTTTTATGTTAATAGTTAATTATTAGAAAATGCCTATATTGCTTAGCTTATGAACAAACTGAGTTATATGTTTCTTACTCATTTCCACTTTACTGTTTTTTGTTGTATAAAATATTTGTCTGTTATTATCTTACAAAGGTTTAAATGAATTGTGCTATATAAGGATGAACAAAAACTGATTCATTTCATTTCACTTCAATTCAGTTCAGTTCAATTAATTAAGTTATTTATTTCCCATTTTCTGTTTTTTTGTGTTATATAAAATATTTTTTGTGTTATTGTCTTACAAATGTTTACATGAATTGTCCCCTGGAGGATGAACAAAACTGATTCAGTTAAATTCAGTTCAGTTCAGTGCAGTTCAACTCAGTTCAGTTTAATTCAACTCCATTCATGTCAATTATTTGAAATTCTTTTCACTTCAGTTCTTGAAATTCAATTCAATTCATTTCATTACTTGAGGCCTAAAAGAGTGCCTGAGGAACACGCAGAGAGTTTGCTTTAAGGGAGATTACGCAGGAGGCATATTAAAAACTAGTGTTCTCACATGACTTTGTTTACACTGACGTAAGAACGAAGACGCACAGTCATAAGATGTTTTCTGTCCAGGCCTCAGTTTCCCTCTCCCTCACTCTCACTCCTCCTCTCTTCCCACTATGTAGTTACAATTCCATGTCATGACACCTTGCATCCAATTAGGCTGCTGCCCCCGAGGGAGGCTGCCACGGCGTCTCCAGAGAGAGCGAGGGGAACGGTGCGGCACGCTCTCGCAGGCCGCCCCTCTGCCGAAACTCCGCTCCTAATGAGGTCATTATAGACCACTGCTACCTGGAAGATAAAAGAGAGCAGGTGAAAGCCGCTCTCGCTGCTTTGTTTAATGACTGTGCACTGATTACAAAAGTGACCCTGCCATGTGTCCCTCCAGTGTCCTGCTGACAGCCTCGTCACATCAAAGAAAACCTTTCTCATTAAATCCCTTTCACTTTATTACTATGGGGATCTTTTTTGTCGGTTCTTTCTGGAAAAGGTGCTTTTACAAATCTGCTACCTGGGTTTGGCTCAGAGTACAGTACAGTACAGTGAAATGCAGTAACAGAGTGACACAAAATTCTGCTATTCTATATAGAAGCTTTTAAATATGCTTTATTTTAGATGATATGGTTTGCCATTTATTATGATTTTCTATGACTGAACATTTTATTAATTAGGGTTGGAGTTTGGAATGCATGATAAATTCCGCTTCGTATTGGAATTGGAATTAGAATTGGATGCAGCTGAGGTGGAATTGGAACTGAATTGGAATGCCAGGAAACTGAAATTGAAATAAAATTCCACAAAATTCCACTTTATAAGATAATTTGACTTCATTTGCTAAATTGTGAACATTAAATATTATGAATCACAAAACATATGAAATACACATATTATGTCTGTCTCAAATTATTTTTTTTACTTATTAAGAAAAATACAAATGTCTTATTTGCATTTTCTCACTCTGCTCTACACTGTTCATAACAACATATTCCAAAATTTGACTAAAACAACATTTCCCAGAATTCCATGCAAGGTGAAGTTCATAACCTGGTATATTGAAGCCCAATGAGGGCCCAAGTTGAAGGTGTGAGGCAGGAGAGATATTTTGATTGAATTTGAATTGTTTTTGTGTTTAATCTTGGACTGTTTGGAGAATCTGATTTGTGGATAAACTCTGAGATCTGGAATCCCTGTTAGACTGGAAAAGGCTGAAAAATCTGAAATTTCTGTGAAGATCTTTGGAAATGGATAATTTTGTAGTGTAGTCTGAAGGCATTGTGGTTAACCTGTTCATGAATCCAGCAGACAAACTTCAAACTTTAAACAGCATCTACAGGTTAGTTCTTTTACCAGACATTCCTGCCTCATCTGCTCCTATTGAATGTTTTCAGTTTTGCTGGTGAGATATTTAGGCCTCAGAGATGAGATCTAGTGATGCCAAATTTCAGGATGTAATGATTATTTGATGCAATTAAAAGTGAATACCAGTGTCAGTGATATTCTGCTCACTCATCATGCATTAATTAATTTGCAATGTATAACTTTTATTTAATTTGCATTCACACATTTTCATACATCATTTGGTATCTGTGATGTACCATAAATGTTGAAATGTTCAAATGTTTGTCACTACATGTAATCTAAGGCTCCAACACAGTAAAAAAAAATAATAATAATAATTCACCTTCCTGAAATAGCGTTTCAATTCCAGTTCAGTTTCCTGTAGTTATTGTTCAGTTCCAATTCTACTCGCATGTCCTTGTGTGTGTATATATATATCCATGGCTGTATGTGTATGTGTACACATTTTTTTTAATGTGTACGGTTCTTTTTTTATTGTTTTGTTTTATTGTATAGCTTTTATATAATGTTTTATTGTATAGCAGCTATGCTGCTTCTACTTTCTTCTCTTGTTCTGTCCACTTTGCTGTTGTAACAATGCAAATTTCCCATCCATGGGCCTAATATAGGGTTATCTTATTTTATTTTCAATGTATTTTTACTTTTGTTTATCCAATTTTTTTTATTTATCATCCTGCATGGTTTAATTACATAATTTAGTTATCTAGCTTCAAATATTTTTGCAACACTCAAGAAAAATGCATGCCAACATGTTCATTTACAGTAAGAGCAGCAGACAAGCAGACAAAGACATGTAAAGGTCTTGTAAGACAGGAGCAGCATCAAAACTAATTTGTACTGTTAGCTGGACAATGAGACACAGAGCACACCTTTTCTTAGAGCCAGGAGTTTAAAAGCTTACTTTAAAAAAAAGAAAGAAGAAAAGACAAAAAAGACACATGACACAATTAGTGGAGGTGTAACATTACGTCCCAGTAGATGAGGTAATTGAGCCATTGTCGTGACTGAGATGCTCCTGGTTGTATTAGTGGCCATCGTTTAGTGAACAGCCTCATAAATTTAACATCATATTATGATAAATGTACACATAGCTCAGTTCATTTTAGAGTACTGCAATGGGAGAGAAATCTGTTCATTCAGCCATCATGCCAGGGGGATGTATTTCACTGCTTAGGGGGAAAGGTAATGGGCCATTCGAACTGGAATTGATACTGGAAAACTGGAAAACTGAAAATCTGATTGCCCTCATATATCTTTTCATTGTGACCTTAATGGATGTCACCATCTATCACAGCAGTCATGGGCACTCTCGTTAGAATGGGGGAAATGGCCTCAACTGTGGTTGTAAGTTTGGGCTTGAATGCTTGACAAGCAGCATGGACCCGTGCCGGCAGTGCAACAAATGGTAAATTGTCATCATACGGCAAAACAACTCCTTATATGGAAGTTCCCCCGGTTTGTGTTAGTACTCGAGGTGTCAGACGTCATGCAGAGCTTTGTTTGGTGACCCTATGTCATGTAGAGCCAAAGTAATTGTCATTTAAATAATAAAAGAAACAAAAGGGAAAAAAACCCATCTTTGAACCCAGGAGAACTTTCAGTGTAGCCTCCGCCCACAAGTGGGTGGGGAAAACCCGCAGAGGGAGGGGGTCCAGAGAGCGGCCGAGCGTTGGTGCGCTGAGTGAAAGAGCAGCAAACGGCGAGCGTGTGGGAGAACAAACACCGGTTTTAGACTGATTTACACCGTTTATATTTGTTAAAATCAGTTCTAAATGTTAAGTAGACCTGCAATTTTGATCCAAGCCTGAATGTAATCCAAGAATGAAGCCTGACTCAACTCAAACCACATCAAGTTTTGAGTCCAAACCTGACCTGAGCTTGACAAAATTGTCCTCAGCTCTCATGAATCAAATCACCAATTTGTTTCCAGTGCACTAGTTTTCTCACAAGCATGGCTTTCTTGGGCCTGATGGGCCTCATAGGCCTCATTGAGTTTGGTGGTCATTTATGTTAACAGCACTAACGCAGAAGTTCCCAAACTTTCCAGGTCATGCATCCCTTCTACATGCTGACCAAGATGATTCAAGCCTTGCCAGCCACCCTCTAAAAAAAAAAAAAAAAAAAAAACATATTTACAGCTGTGTGAAGGCCTGGAGTTTAATGTTTAATCACATGCAAAAGAATGAATAATAGCTGGAACATCCATAGCAGTGAGACCAACAATATAATATCAACATTCATGTGCATTTATCAAAGGTTCTGCAGCAGCCGGTGCATTTAAAGAGTGAGGGTGAGGAGTGGGAAATACATGTGGATATTTGCATCAAGTTTATTCAAATATAAAAATAATGCATCATTATGTATCATAATTAGAACACTGATTGTTTCGATTGCTAGAGATTGTGACAAAACACATGAGCCAATCATATAAAACTTATTAAAAAATAGGTGAAATCAGTTTTGAGGCAAAGGAGAGGATTAGGTCCTACTTCATACCAGATTTGCAGCCACATTTAATGTTTTTATTGAGTTTAATAATACATAAATAATCATTTATAGCTCTTTACAATCATTTGAGCACTCAAAGGTGAACAGATTTGATTAAGAGAGAATGCAAAAAAATGCACTTGATATTTAGCTCTGCAACGAACAGAGAGAATGTGTGAGGGTGGAGAGGACAAAGAAAAAGGAAAAATAGAAAGTGAAGGATTGGAAAGTCCATCAAAGCAGATCAGTCAGTGGTCCTGAGGGTGAAGTCCCTGGCTGAGAGAGTGTGTGTGTGTGTGTGTGTGTGTGTGTGTGAGAGAGAGAGAGAGAGAGAGAGAGAGAGAGAGAGAGAGAGACTATATCTAAGCAGGCTACAAGCAAATAACATTTAGGCCTACTAGCCAGTAGCTACAATAATATCAGTAGATAAATGGCACTGCTCTCCCATGTTAATGCAAGGGCTGCAACAGCATCCTTGGCGATGCTGTGAAGCCTCAGGTCTCAACATCATTCAGCCTTTGACGGTATTTAGACTTAATGGAAGGGAAAGCAAAAAAAGTCATAACATTGACCAAAAAAACAAGAAATGACCTTTGTTTAAAGGTCGCAGCGATTTCATTGGATTACAGTGCACTATAATTTTTATTTTTATTTTTTGAACGCATACAAAGTAAAACAAAGGAAACCTGGCGCTAATGTGAAGCTAGAGCAGGCTAAATATAAGGTAAAATCAGTTATAAGTGGGAGGCAGGTTCTAAGAACCCCAATGTGAAATGTAACCTGACCCAAGCCTGATACATATTTAAGATATGAGGTCCGAACCTGATGTGATCAGAAAAATATTTCAAGCTCTAGTCATTGATACTTGTCAAGCCTCCATCCACCTGGCATCCCTTGATTCTAGAAGATAAACACTTACAGAATGTCTTTGTTTTTATAAATTTGGGTGATGATGCTGTATTTTAGGCACTGACCAAGATGAGTCTACTGCTACCCACAAAGCAGATTTGTAGGTTTCACTAGTCTGAGTGTTTGTTTGCTTGTATGCACCCTCCCCCTCCCCAGTGCATAAATGTTGCATTAACTAGTTTTCATTCTAACATTTGGAACAATACAAAAAAAAACTAAAGACCTATTTGAAACTATGAACACATACATAACATGGCAGAATACATTCATGAGGCATTATAAACATGGCTATACATAAACATCTACATAAACATGTATTACACATTATATATATTTATTATGCAGTATTACTTGTTACTGTAATGCCTTATAAGCAGTGTTCATAGCATGGTGTATAGCCAGCTCTGTTGAGTGCCTTTGCTTTGTTAATACTGTAAGTCTGTAAAATGATTTTTGTGCTTCATGCTCATATGTGAAGATCCCTTGTGAAATCTGAACGACCTCCATATGAAATTCTTCACTAGCGCTCAAAAGTTTGGAAGTACTATTTGATATTGATTTTTTCTTTTTTCAATTAAAAATAAGGTCAACTTCACAGGGTTCGAATAATTTGCGGAACTCTATGAAGCTGTTAAAAATTGTATCTCTCAGATGTGCCCATAAGTGATTCTGAAGTTGGATGTGATTCTGGAATGACCCAGAATGCTATACTACAATAAGAATGAAATTTTGATTTACTTAATATCCAAAATACCTCCCTTTTCAAAGGTGGTGATTATATCTTGACAGAAATGACTGTAAACAGAAAATTACTCATTATTCACTCTTATTCATGATCTATCAATTAATACATTCTACTGATGCTCAACTACTAATGAAAATTGAATTAAATACCTTTTATTGTGTTGTGTATAATATTTAAATCGACATTGACATCAAATAAACAGATCTCCTGAAACCATATATCCAAACCCAAAACTTTTAAATGTATATATTAAAAGTTGCATAGGGATATACATGGTCAGTCATAAAACATTCTTGTTTCACACCTTTATTTGTTTCTGTCTTTCTCCCAACAAAACTGGAAGCTGTAATTTGGTCCTTGGTTTAATCTTCAAAATACTTCACTTTGCAGTACTTCACTGTTGTCTTTCTTAAAAGAAATCCTCACTGTTGTGCTTTTAGTTCTGTTTTGTAAACATTAAATGATGTATTTTGGACAACCGCGTCCAGAGGAGAATTACCCAGAGCGTGTTGGGCAGAGCTTTTACCAAACAAAAGGTAATCATGTGTCGGGTGGACGCCTTGCTGCGGTTAGACCGAAAGAAGTCAAGTGGTCCTCCATCACATCCTCAATCACAGTGCTGATGCTAACAGGTCTCTAAGTGCCCACAGGCACTTACTGACCACTCTGGCTGTATAGGAAAAATCTGCACAGACAGAATAGTCCACTAAAGCCCTTCTTCCATCTTTGGTTTCCGTGTTCTGAGCTGATCTGAAAGAGCAAGCACTCTAACACAGAAGAGCAGATGTGCCTGGAACACAGGCTGCCAGCTACAGGGGTGAGTCTTTCAAAGCAATCTATACACTCACAAGTCATTCTGGGAGGATGAGAGATAGTGGACTGCGGAGGGTGTTGAGTTCATGCTTTGCGCCTTAAAGCCAAAGTCCTCGACTTCAGGAAGAAGTCAATAAGCCCTGGCCTTTGTGAGACGCTGTGATTGGGACAGGGTTTCAAAAAGGCTGTCCTGTGTCTTCGTTTTCTGAGGCGAGCTTTATTGATTGTTCTGCATTGGTTACGGTGTGGGAGTGAACTCTCCCTCAGAGTGCGCTCAGACGGCTAGCAAAAGCACCAGACATCCAAAACTTAGATCCACATTATTCCAGCTTTAGTAGAACTCATCATCCAGTTTTGCTCAAATCTCACACCTTAAGGAAGAAGGTACCAAGATAAGAGAACAAAAAAGAATATGTTCCTTAAACTTTTAAAATAAAGGTGCCAAAAGGGACCTCCTTGGAGCAAAGCCATAGAAGGTGCACTTTCAGTTCCCAAAGTAACCTTTAGTAGAGGATTCTTTGAAAAAGGCATTTTTTTTGGTAAAATGAGATGCTCATATCTGAAGAACCCTTGTGAAATCTGATAGACCCTCATATGAAATTCTTCACTAACACTCAAAAGTTTGGAAGTACTATTTGATATTGATTTTTATTTTCCAATTAAAAATAAGGGCAATTTCACAGGGTTCGAATAATATGGAGTACTCAATGAAGCTGTTAAGATTTGTACCTTTCAGGTGTTTCCAGAATGGATTCTGGAGTTGGACGTGATTCTGGGACGGCCAAGAAGGCTGCGCATCAAAAAGAGTGAAATTTTGATTAAACTGATATCCAAAATGCCTCCTTTTTTAAAGGTCAAGATTAAATTTTGACAGAAAACTTGACAAAAATAACCGGAAACAGAAACTTCCAGTTTATGATCTATCAATTTAAAGAATTCTATTGATGTTAAAATACTTATGAAACATTGAATCAAATACCTTTTTTTGTGCTGTGCATAATATTGAAATCAACAGCATTAATTAATCATTTGTTCTAAAACAATATATCCAAACCAAAGACTAAATGTATATATTAACATTAGTAAAAGGAAAAAACACTCATATGCTTAAAGATATACATGGTCAGTCATAAATACATCCTTATTTCACACTTTTATTTGTTTCTCTTTCTCCCCCTCCTTTCAGTATGTGTTGTACCTTGTCAAAACAGCATGTATCCAGTTGTATAAATGGTAAGCAATTTGCTGTATTTACCTTTATAGCCTTCGGCAGACACTTTTGCCCAAATCAAGTTACAATTTTTGTGTATCGCACATGCAGGCAAGTGTAGTATTAAGAGTCTTGTCCAAGGACTCTTATTGTTGTAGTGTGGTGAGAACCCCACTCTCCTAATTAGAAGGCAGTTATGTTAACCACTACATTACACCACTCCACTGTATGCAGTCTATCAATTTCTATCTTGGAGCAACATTTAAATCTTATTTTAGAATGGCTTTTATCTTTTGAAATGTTCCAGGTTTTACAATATTCATATAACAAGCACTTCATCAAGGACATAAAACTTGAATCATATTTTACAGATGTCAGTGAGAAATAGGCATTCCATTCTTATTGCAGCAGTGTTCAGTGAGGACTTATGGGATTTTGTCATATAGTTCATTGCATTTCTTTTCAGAGTTTAACTAGAACATCACATTGCATATTTTACAACATCCATCCACTCTTACTGAAGGTTACTAAAGATGAAGTCAAAACTTCAAACATTTACATCTACAATTGTGTGCTTTCTTTTTTTCTTTTTTTTCCTGGACAAGACCGTTCATTTAAGGCCTCAGCCATCTTTAATCCAGCAAACAAAGGGTTAAAAATGAGTTTTACCTTTTGGACTGCACCAAGGCTGTCTGTATACGTGGAAACGGAAACGGAAAATGATTTTTTTTTTTCATTTTTGTTTCTAGTAGTCAATCGATTAGTATAAACCACTCTAGAGCCGGGGAAAGTAATTAACTCCTCAGAAACGTATGTGTGCTCATTCGTCGTAAATAAAGTGACAAGTGTGGCAGAAAGCAAAATGTTTTGATGGAATAATCCCTGGTGTGTTCAATTACACGGTGACATGAGCTAAATGTAAATAGCCAAGGAATGGCAAAAGGGGTTTTGGGAGGAAAGCAGAAAAAGAGTGGATGACTCACAGCAGATAAAAAGGAACAAGCAATGTGCAATTTACGTGTGAGTAAAGAGCTCAATCTATTAACACTGTTGCTAGGGGAAAGCTTTGTTGATAAACTGTAAATAAAATTATAATGTCAAAAACATTTGCTGTATAGAACAGACATTGTTTTGTTTACAGTCTACAATTTCTGCAACTGGTTTTGTTGTTGTCTCTTGCTATTGTCTCATCATATGCACACTTCATGACATGATATGACTCCACAAGACCTCTGAAGGTGTGCTATGGTATCTGGTACCAAAATGTTAACAGCAGTCCTGGAAGTTGCAAGGTGGGAGCTCCATGGGCAAGTTTGTCCAGCACTTTCCACAGATGCTCTGTCTAATTGAGATCTGGGGAATTTGGAGGCCAGGTCAACACCTTGAACTTGTCAGGCTCCTCAGACCATTCCTGAACAATTTTTGCAGTGTAGGAGGTGCATTATCCTACTGAAAGAGACCACTGTCATTACAGAATACCCTTGACATGAAGTGGTCGACTTGGTCTGCAATAATGCTTCGGTAGGTGGAACATGTCAAAGTAACATGCACTTTTCCCATCACATGAGGGGTCAGTATGGCTGGTCCACAGCAATGCAGTCTCAAACGCAGCAAGCTGTGATGCACTGTGTGTTCTAACACCTTTCTATCAAAGGATCTATCATTTAAAAGGATCTAACTTTTTCAGCAAGTTGCTACTGTAGCTTTCTGTGAGACTGGACTAGGTGAGCTAGCCTTCAGTCCTCATGTGCATCAGTCAGTCTTGGGTGCCCATTAACCTGTCACCAGTTCACCAGTGTCCTTCCTTGGACCACTTTTGGTAGGTACTAACCACTGCAGAACAACCCACAAGATCTACTGTTTTGGAGACGCTCCGCCTCAGTTGTCTAGCCATCACAATTTGGCTGTTTGATGTGAATTTATTAGCTCAACCATCCTTATCTCTGCTGGAGGAAGCTCAGTCCTTAAATTAAATAAGGTATGCTGCTCATGGTGTTGTCAAAGTGAATGTGTTAATGAATTTTGTATCAGCGTTGAGACATTCTCCTAGTCTGACACTTTCAACCATCAGTCGCTCTGGCCTGTAACCCTTGCTGCTGGCATAGTTCATGTTGATGTGATTCTATCAAGCTATCTAGCTAGCTAGCTAGCTAGCTATCTGTTTGTCTGTGTGTCCATCTATTTATCTAGTTAGTTAGCTTTCTATATATATCTATTTAGCTTTCTATCTATCTAGCTGTCTATCTCTCTGTTAAGCTAGCTAGCTGTCTGGATGGCTGGCTATCTATTGCATGTTATTTTGGTCAAAATCTTCATTTTTAAATTCATAGTATTCTGTTGAATTCCTGGGCTGGAGGACTGGAGTTAATGCCACTCTAAAGCAACATATTTCCTCTTCTGTAATAGTCCTACAGTGCCGTGCTCGATCATGGATGACTGACTTTCTGATGTGATTGAAAAAGCAGGACGGTAGTGCCTCTGTTCCTTTTGTTCAAAAGACACTATCACTACAGCTCTTACATGCAGGACCGGCGGTGATCAAACAGCTGAGCGCTGCTGGACACATCAGCATTAGGACTGTGAGGAGAAGAAACAAGCCCACTGCCGTTGTTTTAGAGTCCACTTGGACCTGGATCTCTCTCATTGTTCCTACTCTCCCTGCTCTCTTTGTTCCCCAATCTCTGTTTTTAAACCAGCGAAATAAAGTAGAAAGTAGAGCAGTTTGGTGTTTGTGTTCAGAGACAGCTTGGAAGAGAAGTGGCTAGAAAAGTAAACAGCAAAAGAAACAAAGATTATAGAAAAAAAAATCATTTACACCAAGCTCATTCAGGGTGACACAGACAAATGTGCTGAATCTATTGGCACTATAGCTCATATTAGTCTGGGTTTGCTGAGATTGCCATTGATTTTCTGGAGCATTGCCCATGCCCACTGGATGCCTGGTAAGAAGTAAGGAGTGAAACCAAGAGTTTTTTGAAGGTCTTTTTTCCTCTAAGAGGTACCAAAAGACAAAATAATGTTGCGCAAAGTTGAAGTTTGGATTGAGCTCCCGGCTGTTTGCACAGGCTCTCCTTGAGGATTGATGAGCAGAGGGCATCTCTGTTGGCTAAGAGAGTGCAGGGCACATCCTCATGCGGGGTAAAATGTAAGACTGATTTTTTTATATAGTAAAATATGCTGTTGGCCATCTTCTTGTAGTCTCACAGCAGTGTCATCTGTGAATTGTCCCTTCAGAAAGACATTTTTCAGATTCACTCCAAAGACTTTGTGTCTTTTAGTCAGCTTTTTGGTGGCTATAGCATTACACCATCATGAAGCTCACAACCAGCTCACGGCGAAAGACAGCCTGAGTTTGTGATAACAGTGTTACAGTTATACCCCAAAGCAAACAATGAGAGTGGTCTATTTTTTCTTCATTGAATTTCAAAACTTAACTTTTAACTTATTCTTAAAAGTCTTATCAAACACACATACACACATACACACACACACACATTACATATATATATATATATATATATATATATATATATATATATATAGACAAAAGTAAAGTAAATAAATAAATAAATAAAGCTGAAAGAAAAGTAGTTATGTGTTGAGTTTAGCTAGTTAGGCTAACATTAGCCTAACAACCAGCACTCCTTCACTGTTTTAGAGCTTACTGAAAGATGAACCAAAATGCACTTTTTTGTTCTACTTGTTTGTTATTTGTTTGGATGAACTGAAGATCATGCTTGGTATGTATTTATTTGGTTGTTTATTTAAGATGTGGAATAGGAATGTAACACAGTTGTAATTATATAATACACCCACCTGGCCTGTTAAATTCCAGAAATTCTGCTGTTGCCTCCAACTCTGGGAAATAATGGAATCAATACTAGCAGTTGATTCCACACAATTCCCCCAGTTTGAAAAATCAAGGCATGGGGAAGGAGGTCCAGCAAAATTAAAGTGTGTTAATTAAGTTCAGAGCTGAGTTCATAATATCATTATGATTTGTGCTATGAATTAAATGATCATGCACGGCCACCTCAGTTGTTCCCCAGGAATTTAACTAAATTACCTGTTACATCTTAGTGAGGCAATTTGAGGAGCTAACTCTACACCCTTAAAGAGTGAGTTCTTTGCAGCGTCTTTATTAAAGAACCACTTCAAAAATGATGCACTCATTACCACTGGAGCTAATATAATATATATATAAACTATCCTTTTCTACAGCGGAGAGTGAGGCAGGTTTTGTCATCAAAAGGATGCAGTGTTTGAATGATTTGCATATGGTGACACAGCTTTGTACTATAAATTGAATTATGTAAAGAAATTAGGGTTTTCATGACAGTGAACATAAGATGCTTGTTGCGATGCATTGGCAATGCACACAGAAAGAAAGAGAGAGAGAGAGAGAGAGAGAGAGAGAGAGAGAAAGAGAGATGGAAGCAGCTCCCAAACTATATGTAATGCCATACTTAACAACTGTATGGCAGATACCTCACTTTTGTTTGTTAGTGCAGCTCTGTGGCAGGCCAGCCTTTCTCACTCTCCTCTCTCTCTCTCTCTCTCTCTCTCTTGCTCTGTCTCTCTCACTCTATCTCTCTCACTCTATCTTACACTGTCTCTCTCCTCTCTCTCTCTCTCTCTCTCTATTCTTATTTGATCATGGAGATGTCTGTTCCCTCTTCTAGAGCCCCTAGTCACTTGTTCGCCACCATGTCAGCATACAGAGCCAAAACACATACACAAACACACACACACACACACACACACACACACACACACATGCCCACAGTCTAATGAGGACCAGCAGCCATCTGTAAACAAACCCTCAACGGCCCTACACTCCATGCCTGCATACCAGAGGGGAAAGCGAATATATGCAAGTTGTGAGGTGGGACCTCCATGGATCGGATTACTTTGTCACACAGATCCCACAGATGCATGATTGAGATCTGGGGAATTTTAAGGCCAAGCCAACACCCTGGACTCTGTGATGTTCCTCAAACTGTTCCTGAACAATGTTTGCAGTGTGGCAGGGTGCATTATCACCGTGTACTTGGTCTGCAGGAATGTTTATTTAGGTGCTAATTAACATCCACATGAATGCCAGAAGCCAACATTGCCCAGAGTATCACACTGCCTCTGATGGCTTGCCTTCTTCCCCTAGTGCATCTTGATGTCACCTCTTCTCCAGGGAAGTGATGCACATACACCCAGCAATCTGCATACTGTGAAAGAAAGTGATTAATCAGATCAGGCCACCTTCTTCTACTGCTCCATGATCCAGTTCTGATGTTCATTTGCACATTGTAGACACTTTCAGTAGTGGGGTCAGCATGGGTACTGTGAGTGGTCTGCAGTCCCATATGCAGCAGTTTGCACTGACACTTTTCTGTCATAGTCATCATTAACTTTTTCAGTAATTTGTGCAACAGTAGAGAGAAAGATAGGCAAGCAGGAGAAAAAAATGGGGAGAAATAGATTCAGAGAGAAAACAGGGATAAGAATGAATCTGAATTTGAATCTGGATCTCATACACGTTGATGTGGTTTTGGCTTGTATGCCTTCAGCCTAGCTGGAACATTTCGCTTCTTTATACTGTCGCCTTGTCAGAAACAGTATGTTAGTCTTGTCAATGTCCCTTCACTCTGTTTTGCTTTCTTGCAGCACAGATCGAGGCCATACTTGAAGTGGAGCCGAACCACATGCTCTCTCTCTTTCTCCTTCCCTCTCTCTCTCTCTCTCTCTGTCCCTGGCACTTTCTCTTACTCTCTCCATAAAAAAAAACTTAACTTAGCTACAGGTATAAGCAACAGTTTGCCCAAGTTGACATATGTGCAGAATAATACAGCAAGCCACACTGTCAGTACCGTTTTAGTTGAAGAGAATGGCGAAAAGAAATGTCTTGCACTTCATACAGTATCCCAGCTTCCAAAAAAATTGACTGTTCACCGTTCCCCAAAATCAACTTAAAGTCCTATTAAGGGAAAGCCCACTCAATAGCCTTTTCTGTCTCCAGCAATTAATTATCTACCAAAGAAACTGATGGGACAAAGACGTCACAGTGACAGTGTGAATATAAATTGTCCATTGAAAGACATTATCTCCTTTATGCAAAAGGATATGGTGGGTGTGTGGTGGTATTGTGTGTGGGGGGTGTGAATTCTCTTCTTTTCCAGGATTAGCCCAGAGATAACAAGCCCATGAGCCATTTTAGTGTTACTGTCACCTCCTGTCTGAAGAGCAGCCCCAGCCAAGTCCACTGGCAGGTAATGAGCTCCTCAAAGCTGCTGCTTCCTCGAGGAAGCGAGGGATCACAGATAAAGAGACTGGAGAAAGGGAAAGAGAATAAAGTAAACCTGTGACAGCAGAAAGAGGAGTGCGAATCAAATTATGGCTGGAACAGGAAGTAGCAGGTTTGCAAATGCAAGTGGGTGGGCAAAGGATTGAGAAAAGTGGAAAAAAGTTTGCTTCTTTGATTTTTGCACTGGAACAGCATGGCTATTGTTGCAGCTAAAAAGTAATAGGAACGTAGCATTGTGTGCACTGCAGGTCCAGATCATTACTTGCCTCAAATGATTTTGTTAGATAATCTCATATATACTTGTTTGTGTGCTTATCTATAATAAAGATTCATACTTTTGTCCAAGGTTATAAGGGTTACTTTCAAACTTTAAAGATTTTTCAGTTCAGATGTTTGATTACCTGCTTAACACTTAGAACTCAGAGTGTATCAGTAAACTCTGATTTCAGTAAATATAAACGATATAAATCAGTCTAAAACCAGTGTTTGTTCTCCTACACGCTCGCCATTTGCTGCTCTTTCTCTCAGCGCGCCGCCGCTTGGCCGCTCTCCGGAGCCCCTCCCT
>JBBPCZ010130092.1:0-23200 GCA_037974445.1 Brycinus macrolepidotus | reverse complement strand
TCTCTCTCTCTCTCTCTCTCTCTCTCTCTCTCTCTCTCTCTCTCTCCCATTCACAAAGATGTGCATACACACATGCACGAGCATACACACTGCATGCTCAGTCACTTACTCACTCATTCAATCACTCTTTCACTTAAACCTTAGACTGCATAAATTCTGATGTTCATCTGATTGCTTTATTTGTGCTTTATAATAGCTGGTGTAACAAATGTTTCAATTGCTTTCACTAAGAAGTCTAGATTTACTGGTTGAGAATAAAATCTATATCAAACTAGTAACTAATAAACTGTTTCAGCTGTAATTTCATTTATTTATCTACAGTATTTATATCCACCTCTCTTACCCTCTTACACAGCATTTTGTTTTCAGAGTACTTTCTGGAGAGTTTATTTTGACTTTATATTTGATATTGTTCTTGTCTTTGTGACTCTCTGTGTCTGTGCAGTCATTTCATAAACAATTTCCCCTGGAGTATTAATATTTTTAATTCTGATTTTGATTCTGAAAAAGAATTCACATTTGTTAGACAACGATCAGAACTCAAATCAGTAGTGTTACCTGTTACAGTTGGAAATTAATTTTTCTGATTTGATTGTACTAACGAGACTGAAAAATGAATAAGTCTGAGTTATTTAATTAATGAGGGCTATTGTGAAAGGTGATAAGATGACTGTAGATAATGACAATGATAATGGCGACGATGATGATGATGTTGATAATGATGATGATGAAGTGCCACCTACAATCACTCTGCCTAACAGCTAAGAGCCAGAAAAACATTTACAGTCAGTTTTTCAAGCTGATGTGTTATAAGCAGGAAAAATGGGTGAGCGTAAGGATCTGAGACACTTTGACAGGACCAGATTGTGATGACTAGGACAGAGCATCTTCAAAACTGCAGGTCTTGTGTGGTGTTCCCGGTATGCAGTGGTCAGTACCTACCAAAATGGTGCAAGAAAGGACAAATGGTGAATAGATCATAGGCGCCTAGGGCTCACTGCTTGGGAAGCGAAGGCTAATCCATGTAGTCTGATCCCAGAGATGAGCTACTATAGTACAAAGTTAATGCTGGCTCTGACAGAAAGGTGACAGAACACACAGTACATCACAGTTTGCTGTGTATTGGGCTGTGTAGCTGTAGACCCATGCTGACCTCATCCACCACAGAAAGCACCCACAATATGAATGTGCATATCAGAACTGGACCATGGGGAAGTGGAAGAAGGTGGTCTGGTCTGATGAATCACATGTTCTTTTGCTTCACATGGCTGGCCGGGGTGTGTGTGTGTCGCTTACCTGGAGAAGAGATGACACCAGGATGCACAAAGGAAAAAAAGCAAGCTTGTGGAGGCTGTGTGATGCTCTGGGCAACGTTCTTCTGGAAAATGTTGGGTCCTGCATTCATGTGGGTGTTACTTTGACACGTACTATCTACCTAAACATAGCTGCAGAGCAAGCACACTCCTTCATGGTGACAGTATTCCCTAATGGCATTTGCCTCTTTCAGCATCCTGCCACACTGCCCTCATTGCTCCAAGAATATTATACCGGTCCTCAAATTGTAGTTTTTTTCTGTTTTTTTGTCTTGAACATGTATCAAAACAAACACACAAACACATACAAGCTAGGACAACAATATGACATTCTCTTTTGCAGCTCACATACTAACTACCACAGTTCAATCACTCAGACAGGCATCAGATATCTAATCCAGAGCTGCACAGTGCACTCCAGCTTACACACACACACAGACACACACTTCACACCAAGTCCAATAGAGGAAAATAGATGACTTCTGCTTTTTTTGGCTTCAGGTGTTCGACTAAGTACAAGACAGAAGTGGACTTATGTGTGTGTGTGTTTGTATAAGGTTGAAAAAGTGCCTAGAAAGGAGAGGTGTTTTAGGAGATATGCTTGTATTTTGTCAAGCTTCTTAACATCCTGCAAACAAGTGCCAAAAGTTCCTGCTTCAGCACACTCTCTCTCTCTCTCTCTCTCTCTCTCTCTCACACACACACACACACAGACACAGAGAGGCTCTGCTGGTAGAGTTCACCCATGGCTCAGCATGCATGGCTAGTAGACCCAATCTCTCCTAATTGAGGGGATTCGACCAGAACCTTTCCATTTCAGAACAACTGCTCAAGTGGACAACACACAAACCAACCAAGAACTTTTTGCTCTGTATCCTCCTGCTGGTCTCATCCTTGACAGAGATATGTCATCATTTCAGTCAATATTGTCCTCCAAAAACGGCTAAAAATTACATTATTTGAAAGGAGAAAAGAGTAAAGCCTTTTAAATTAAACAGATATGTAATTATTATATTTTTAGATTAAATAGGCCTAAATTTGAGAATAAAGAAGGGTCTGGCTGCATCCAGGCGTTGGACATTACTTTCCATGGGGCCAGACGTGCCTTATGGGATTGAGTGCCCTCTTCAGTGTATCTTCATGCTCTGACACACTTATGCATTTGGTGGACGCTCTTATCCAGAATTTATATGTAGCATTATTGTAGTGTTCCTGTCCTGTCCTGTCCTGTCCACTGGGGGAAACAAACCACCAGTCTTCTGCATGAAGGGCAGAGGCATAACGCACTCCACTTCTGCTATGTTAAGTAGTGGCAGCAACGCAGTAGCTGGTTCGAAGAGTAAGGAGAAGAATAGCTATCACTTTTTAGCATTTCAGGGAGGATCCACTGTGTCTTCTACAGCGCTGTCTATAGAGGTCCTGGATCATTGGCACCTGGACCGATCTGACCACCCTTTGTAGAATACTCTCGATGGCACGTCTGTAAAAGTTGGTGAGTATTCTGGAATTCATGCCAAACCTCCTCAGACACCATGGAAAAAACAGCCACTGCCTGACTGCTATTGTGATCACACCTACATGATGTGGTCAGTTTAGTTCCTCACTGATGTTAAACCCCAAGAATCTAAAACAGCTGACTCTCTCCAGCTCTGTTCCCTGTGGATGGGGGCGTGCCTTCCTCGCTGCAGTCTGTAAGCTATGATAAGCTCCTCGGTTTTGCTGATGTTGAGCACCAGGTTGTTGTCCTGACCAGTGTTGCCAACTTAGCGACTTTGTCACTAGGCTCTCACCTCCGCTCTGTAGGCAGACCCATCTCCGCCTGATATGCAACCGATGATGGTGGCGTCATCTTTACTTTTGATAATGGTACAGGAGCTGTGTGTGGCCATACAGTTGTGGGTAAACAGGGTATACAGCAGGGTGCTGACCACACATCATTAGGGGGGCACCAGTGCTGAAGGTCAGTGTGGAGAAGGTGACATTGCTGATCTCGACGACTTTTGGTCTTCTTCTCAGGAAGTCCAGGATGTGGTTGCACAAAGAGCTACTGATGCGCAGATCACGGAGCTTCATGACAAGCCTCGATGGAATTATGGTGCTGAAAGCAGAGCTGTAGTCGATGAACAGCATCCGCACTTATGTGTTTTTCTAGTACAGGTGGGAGAGAGAAGTGTGCTGGGTGAGCGCTGTTGCTTCATCTGTGGATCTGTTCGGTGTACAGGCGAACTTCAGTGGTTCAAGAGTAGCAGCGAGTGAGTATGTGATGTGAGCTTTAACTATATGCTCAACGCACTTCATGACAATGGAGGTGAGTGCAACTGGGCAGTAGTCATTAAGACAGTTCACATTTGGTTTCTTCAGGACAGGTATGATGGTGGTCCTCTTGAAGCACATGAGGACTGCAGAAAGGAGCAGGGAAAGGTTAAAGATGGCTGTGAAGGTATTTGATTGTTCGTGAGCATATGCTATGAGAGCACGACCAGGGATATTGTCTGGTCCAGGAGTTTTCTGTGTGTTTACTTTTTTAAAGCATTTACACACATCTGCCTGAGATATTTGAAAAGGGCAATTGTCCTCCTCCAACAGAAACTCTGACTTGGTGTAGTTCTCAAAGTGGGCACAGAAGGTGTTCGGCTCCACAGGGAGAGAAGCAGACTCTTCCACACACTGCAGCTCTTTCCCTTGTAATCTGTGATGGTCTGTAGTCCATGTGTGCCTGGTCTACAGCTGTGCATCAACAGACAGGGCTACAGATAAATGCAGAAACCTAGCACTACCCTAGCAACCACAAGAGATATCATAGCCACCAGTAAGAAACACCCTAGCAACCACCTGGGTAGGTTTATATAAGCTTTTTGTGGAGGCCATCACCTTCACCTCCAACTGAGTGAAAATGGAGTGGGCGGATGGAGCAAGAAAGGCAGCAGATATCACACCTATCCTATTTTCCTTCCTCGCTCTCTGCCCCCCATCTCCTGCTGTCAGACGCTTGGCTGATGTAATGTGCAGCTAATCTCAAAGAGATACATAGGAACAGGATGGGGGTTAAGGGACTTGTTTGGAAACTAGTCAAACAATTAACAATGGCCAGCCATGGTAGCTATCATCAGTTCCACAGATATAGTGCCAGTTTGGGCACACCCACTCACAGAAGGATGTGTACTATTTTCAACATTTTAGAACAATAGTTAACATAAATTAATTGAAATAACACATGAAATTAGTCCAACAACCAACTTAGCTGATAATGAGGATAAACATTTGCTAATAGAAATGTTTAATCACCACTGTATTCCAGCCACTGCCCTTGACTTCATACAGCACCAGCTAGTTGGATTATTAAGTGCAGAAAATGACAGCTAAATTGAAAGGTTTCCCTTTCCAGATTTTTCAGTTTAAAACATCATATCCAGGTAGCACAGTGGCACAGTGGGTAGTGCTGTCACCTCCCAGCAAGATGGCCCTGGGTTCTGTTCGTGGTCAGTGTGGCTGTGGGTCCTTTCTGCATGGAGTTTGCATATTCTCCTCATGTCCGGGTGGGTTTTCATTGAGATCTCTGGTTTCCTCCTACAGTCCAAAGACACACAAGCCAGGTGGATTGGAAATGTATGTCTCTGCCTTGTCATGGACTGGCTCAGCCTTTCTCCCTATGACTGCTGGGATAGGATCCAGCACCCCCTATGACCCTGGTTAGGGATAAGTGCTCCAGATAACCCAATAGCTGTCCATCAAACCCAAGTTTACCCACCTTTTTTTACCCTGCTTGTACTGTATCACTGTGAAGCCTGTTGAGGCTAATGAAGGGTCACTGTGAAAGGAAAAGTTACAAACAACTGTTTCATACACTGATTGCTCCACATTACAGCGTGTAGTACTTCCATTTCCCCGCATCTCACTTTCCCCCTCTTGGGTCATCATTCCCTTGTAATATGTAACCTGGGAATAATCATTTCCAAGAAACTGTTTAGTGTTATTAAATAATTTTTTTGCTCCTCCATTTTGTGTATGCGTAATTATCTTTTGTACTCCCCTAGGATATTATGGCTCCATCTGTTTGATTGTTGCTCTCTCCCTCTCCCTTTTACATGGACGCCCACAAAAAGCTGTCAACCCAGAGCAGAGGAAGTAGAATAGACAACTTGCTGTTTTGGAGTTTTGGTCTTCCACTTGCCTTGCTGCTTATCCCATTGTCAGAGGGCTTCGCAGGACACCAGATTGGGAATCAGAGATTGGGAATGAAGCTTTACTGTGAGGTTAAAATGCGGACTGTCGGATTTGATTTGAAGGTATTTACATTTATATTTGGTGAATGCAGTTGCCCCATTTTGGGGAACCACTTAAAAAATTGCTCTGTGAACCATAGATGCTCAGCATCTTCCCAGGTAATACTCTTCCAGGACCGTTTACAATAGAAGGCTTTTCACCTTCATTCATGTCTTGAGGAAATGCTGCACAATAGGCTTCCGGTTGGGTGACTTACTTGGTGCATCAAGAACATTCCACTTTTTCAGCTTGAAATGCTCCATAGTTGCTTCTTTGTCCTGTATTGACAGAGTTTTTGAGGTTTTTGAATTGGGGCATCCTTCGGCCAACAGCAGGCACATGAAGAGTAAAGGCAAATGATAGGTTTCCTTGGCAGCAATTCATGAAGCTATCACCACCCTGTTTCACAGATGATCATGCGATTATCTTGGGATCATTGGCAGTTCCTTTGGTTCTCTTCTCCTTCTCTATTCCATCCACCTGTTATTCTGGTACAGGTGTACCTTCATCTCGTTTTTGTCCCAGAAGACTACAAGATTTTATGAACTTTTTACCAAACTCTAACCTAGCCTTTCTAGTGTTTTGATGTACTAGTGGTTAGCATCTTGAAATACAACAACAATACCTAGATTTTAATGGCCACAATTAAATATGGGGACATATGTTTTATATAAAAAATTAACATGGGGCAAAAGCCAACAGATGTTTTACGTAGTTAAACAGTCCCAAGTAGAGTGCACTTTAGGTCATCATCTCATATTCCTACAGCATATACGTCTATAAGACTGTACTGTGCCATTAGAGTATACCTTTTCATCAGAAAGGTCATGTAATTTCAGTACAGTGTGTAACTCAGAATTCACTCTCATGTTATCTAAATCACCCAGCTGGTGGATGTATATGGCACCATTTTGAAGCATGTACACTACTCACAGTGAAAGCTAGGCAGCTTGCCAGGGTGAGGTTGGTTTTAATACAACAAAGACCCCCAAAGTAAACAATTCAACCAGGAGAGATGTAGACATCCTCAAATTCAATCAGATATTCTGCTCTAGTGCCAGACTACAAAGTCAAAACAACAGAAACCATAACAGTCCAAAGATTTATTGAGCAGGCTGCATATTCTCACACTGCCGCACACACACTTACACACAGAAAGGTACAAGCAGTCTGAGTAATTACACTCAATCACTATTTATTATCTCTGAGTCTTTCATACACTCTTACATTCTACAAATTGGACTATGTTATCTTTAAAAAGCAGCATTATCTTACAGAACACTTAATTGAAAAAAAAAACATGGAAAAGTTTTGTGACTTCTACAGACAAATTCTAATGAAGGTCTGGTTTTGCAACATGATTACAAAGTATTCACTGTGGGCTGAAAGTTCAAAGTGATGAAAACAGAGGTCATGTCTTCCTTTTCATGGACAGGTTTTACCCCTGGAACATCATTCTAAGACTCAGGTAGGCATGTTTTCACTCAATTTACAATTCCTAAGGCTTTAATGGTTGCAGAATTTTTGGACTGAGAGTTTACTGTGCCTCCATTTGAAGCATGAAATTCTTCTTGTTCATGGAAATTTGATAGAATACAGTAGAAAGTTAAAATTCAACATATGGACACCACTCAGAACCCCAGTGGTGTCACTGGCCATCCACGCCTCGGGGTCCATAAGATCAAATCTAGGATTGTTGTCACTGGGTAAGAGGATATGCCAATGAGAACAAAGTGCTTGTCTTTCTTGTGAGCTCAAAGGCATCAGTGAAGGCACAGACTGTCAATAATCAAACATGAAAGACCACGCTCAAGAGAGTTTTTATTTCTTTAGAGTTCCTAGGGATTCACATTTGTTGGTTGAATCCACCAATGTAAATTTAGGTTCTGTCTTCGGTCCACGTGGGCACTGATACCCAGTAATCAATTTCTTTAATCCCTCCCAGGTCTTTCATTTTATTATGGTTATTAGGGGTTAATGCATACACAAACTGCTGGACTGAGAGTTCAAAGTGATTTTCCAATCAACTGGTCACTTATGCACCATACTGACAGCAGTACTACATGCTCCTTGTTCATGTTCTCATTGGATATGTTAGAACAACGAGAACAGAAGTCAAGCCTTCCCTTTACCAAAGATCTTAACCCAGGCCTAAGATGCAATGGATTATAGTACAAGAACAAAATTTCTTATGTCTGGTGAGAGACAAATTACATGGGCTTACACTGTAGTATTTACAGTATTGTGCAAAAGTCAGAGACCAGCCTTTTACATATTCAACAATAAATAACACAAACGCTTCCAATACTAAGTCTAATATCAAATATAAGAGTCCACTTGTCCCTTCATTTCCTGCTTTTCCAGGGCTTAAACTGGGATTTGTTGTGTGCAGACTCTGCAGTTTTAGGGTTGCCAGTCTTGGATAGCCCTGGCCCATATTAACCAGGGCTGCTGCAGTTTTAACTTTTCTTCTCATCCAACCTTAAAACCAACCAGTTTTAGATGTGTCCTCCCAACAAAAGCTGCTCCAAAGATCTCAGTGACATTACAGACCCCTTCAAAGACACACACATTCATACAAGCAGCTACACAGCTACACACACATCTCAGCTGCCTTACACATTTTTCTCTCATATGCATCTAAAATAGCTAATGGAGAGATTTCCGAGAAGATCAGACAGAAGATCATCCACTTGTATAACGAAAGGGGTAAATAAAAGAAAAACAAGTGAAGCAACAGGAGTTGGATTTTAGAGAAAATAAGATTCCTAACAAGACCCTCAAGACCTGGCAGACCACCAAACCTTTTACCATCAAAAAGTTTTGATTGGAAATAAATGAAAATTTGCACATTACTGTGGGCTTCATTCTTCACTATATGTAATAACTAGCATAATGAGCATTATTTCAAAAAGTTTTGATTTCATTAGCAAAATAATTTCAATCAAATGTTCTCACCAATTTAAAGCAAGCTTTTGTTAGTCATGAAAAAGGTCTTACTTTTTATCTTTGGAACAGTGTTAGAACCTTATTGTGAGTGTAAAGTCAGTATGGGCATGTTTGAAGTAACATAGATGGAATCAGACAGTTCATGCTCCCCTTCAAGCATTTTCAGCTGCTGGCTGGTTTGCTGGGTGACATCAGGTGTGTATGAGGCTTCACCCTTCAACACTGATGATGCGGTCACACTACAAAGGAGAGATCAATGCTCATCGATCGGCAGCAACATTCAGCATTTGGAAAGGAACTCAGGGCCCAGGCACAAATTGGATGCTTGTGTATTAAGTATGAAACTGGCACAGGAGTGCAGTTTACAGGCCATGAAATGCCAAATTTGCTTCTCTCTTGGTGGAGATATTACATGTGGGGCTAGTTCCATATTCCACTCAATTTGCTAAAGTTTAAACCTCTTGCAGCATCTGATTTTACATCAATTTTGCTCTACCTTTTAAAATCTTGAATAAATTTAGGGTCTCAAAAGACATGCTAAGCCCCTGAGACTTACTTTAACTGCTGAAAAAATAGTTAGAATAAATAGAATAGAGTAGACTATATTGTCATTGCAATACTCAGGAATGTACAGTGCAACAAGATAAGATTTGCAGCTCTGTAGATGCTTCTCTTGTAACTACAAGTATAAAATATATAAAGAGTATAAAATGTAAAAAAAGAGAAAGAAGGCATTTGTTTTCAGAGCGCTGAGCCGCTGCATCTTGACGCGCCGCCGCCGGAAGTGTGAAATGGTTTGAACTATTTGAAATGTGAAGATGAGATCATGAGAACCAACCCGCCCCACCCAACCTGCAAAAATATTAGTTAATCAATGATCTGAACCTGACCTGCAACATTTCTGTTACTTACAACCTAGCTAGAATGCTGCTTTGTCACTTCAGTCTGTTTATTGTGAGTGCATATTGCAGTAGAATCAAGGAATATCTTGCGCTACACCTGCTGTGTACATACATCAGGCCCTTAGTGTCATGCTAGTCAGTAAGGTATGAAAACATACAGTACAAAAACTCAAAACATTAAAAACTGAGCTTTCCTCACCTTTGTATTTAACGTAGTATGTAAATATTGTAAAAGTTTAGGATGCACCAGTCACTCCACAGTCCACATGTGACAACTAAAGTACATTTTAAATAGACTGTTTTTGTGATATCACAAAAACCAACACAAATATATCTACCTACTCAGTCTACAGCACCCTGCACGCTCAGACTGCTTGGACTGCTTCACAGCCTGGACAGTGACAACACCAAATACAGCATGTAAAAGTAGCTGCCAGCAATCTGAAGCAGACCATGAGAAACAATCAGGAGACCATGGGAAATTCCAGCAGAGATGAGAAAGATATTGAAATATATCTGTATGGAAAGGGTTATATATCCATTTATGAGGTTCTGGGACTCTAGCAAACCACAGTGGAGAGCCATCATCTCCAAATAGAGGAAATCTGGAACCATATTCAGTCTTCCCAGAAGTGGCCAGCCTACCAAAATTCCTCCAGCAACAACTCATCCTGAAAGTCACAAAAGAACCCAGAGGGATTGCAGGCTTTAGATGAGGTCAGCATTCATGATTCCAGTGTTGCAGAGCGAAAACAATGTTATGAGCCTTTTAAACAGATTTAACACTGTATGTTTTGCCCATGCCTTGTCGACTGACATAAGATTTGATTTTTTTTCTGCTCTCACAGATGAAGTAGGGAATCATGCCAGCCTCAAAGGTAAGAAATATGCACTGAGTGACATGTAGGAAACAATTGCAACACCTCCTGATGCGTGTGAGTGTGTGTGTTCCAGGAGTTCTGGCCATGTTGTAGAACTGAAAAGGACTCCAGCCAAGAGTGGAAATCACAGCGAGTAATCAAATAATAAATATCCCACAAATCTCACTTTCATCTCATTACTGTTCCTAAGGCTTAAATAGCTGCAAAGGAAAAGGGAAAAATAAAGAGGAATACTCACAAGCACAACTGGTCACAGAGAGAGGATGGCTGGCAGGTTTGTGAACTAGTCATCATGACGAGAGGCAGAAATGGGAAGGTTATAATAGTCACTGCATGTTTGTGTATGTGTGTGTTTGCCCTGATGACTAACTTTCCGCTATCCATGGGTGTTCATCCATACTCTATATCTGACAGGTAAAAGTTGAAAGTGTTTTTTTGTTGTTGTTGTTATATTCAGTTGCTTTCCTTTGGGCTTTTTTTTGGGGAAGTGGCCAGATGGATGCAAAAAGTCGATGTCTGGGCTAGAAGAACGTTGATAGCTAGTGCTGGCACTGAAACTCGTTTCCTTTTTTTACTACTCTAAACCATCAGTATAACTGCTTATGACCTATTCCTTCAGTATCAGTGGCAAAATAGGGAACAAAACCTTCAAATCCAGCCAGAGAGCTCGCCCATGGGACACAACAGTCTAAGGAACATATTCAAATATATAGTCATACACTGTGTGCAATTTGGTGTGTGTTTAGTGTGCAGTTTAAATTTACTGGCTGAGTTTTATACACTGGAAGAAAATGTATAAAACATAAATATATTACCTGTGCCATAACATTTGCACAGGCCACATTCTGTGTTCCTCTCTTTTTCCCCCAATATGCTAAATGCAGCAAATAAACAATAACTGTGCATTAAAATGTGTAGAAGTGTCCTTTCTGTAGAGTGTGCTTCGCCTCAGTCCCCAAGAGTTTGGACAACAGTGTCATGGGCCGTAAGGCCCGAAGTGAGGAGCATGACATAAATGCAAGTTGGGGTTTTTACTGAAGAGAAAACATAATGAACACACACTGAACCAGTAAACTCAAAACCAATGCAGGGAACACGTCACACACTAAGAATATAGACTTAGTCACGTAACTCCCGTAATCTACTTGGAGGACAAGACTCGATACTCTACAACCAAGAGAGAAATACAAGGGCTATAAAAAGGCAGACTAGGGGAGAAACACCTGTAGAGCTAAAAAGACACAATAAGTGTGGGAGCAGTACTAAAGGAGGAGACAAGAAGGTTAAACAAACACACTTCAGAGCCTTGTTACGAACACAGGAGCAAAAGAACATAGAAGCGAGAAATGGATAGGGAGAGAGAGAAGGGGAGAGCACGAAGATGGGGCGAGCATACAACAGTGAGGGACAAGGAACAGACAAGGAGAAGAAATGACAGAGAACAAATACACGATTGCGAGCAACAAAGAGCGAACACGTTAAACCAACCAAGAGGGAGGGTTTAGGGGTGTGAACAAATATACAGATAGGAGCAACAAAGAGCGAACACACAAAAGCAACCGAGGGGGGGTGAGGAGCATGAACAAATACATGGAAGCAAGTGACAAAGGCCGAACACACGAAAGCAACCAAGAGGGAGGGGTGAGGGACATGACACACTGTAGCAATGGATAAAACAGGTAAGTCATCAGGCTAACACTTACTGTGCCCTCATATTAAAGCCTATTATCCTGCTATTCATGCCTTTTGAGAAAAAAATAAACAGTTGGCCAGGTCAGGTTGGTTTTAAAGTATTAGTGTGTTTGCAGCGCCTCATCGCCGCCTAAAGTTTTTGAAATATTGGCATGGTTCCAACGTCAAAACATCCGTTAATATCCGGGCTAGTGTGTGTATTCAGATTTTTGATCAGTTGATCAGGAGGAGTATTGATCATTTAAAAAAAAAAATTTTTTTTGGTAGAGTCACCTCTGTAATGTATGGGTATAGAAAGCGGATGAGAGAGACACTCTCAGTGGTTCAGCGATAGAATGCAGCACGGTGAATGAAGAGAATAAGAAAAGGTGCCGGTTCGATACCCCGCTGTGAGCAGAATTTCTTTTTAACACAAACCTTTTGTTTTGCCCATTAAAAAGCAATCACACTTTTCTTGTGGAAATGCAATCTATTTTTTTGCTATTACTAACACTAGCCACTTCAAAGACAGATTATAATGGATTATGTCTACAGGTCTGTTGTGGTGAAGGCTACTACACACCAAACACTTAAGCATCTTTTTTACAGTAATACCAAATTTGGTGCTAAACACATCAAAAGGAATACTGTTACTCATAGCAACTAGGTGGTGGTGCATTTGGATGTCGATAGACCACAATCTACACCCCCACCCCCCGATCAAAATTTATCATTCATTCCCCAGTTCCCAGTTCAACATAAAAAAAATATCCCCAACAACAAAATTTTATTTTTCACTCCCCAGTTTGTCAAAATTTTTGTCATTCATCCCCCCTCAACAAGATTTTGTTGTTCACCCCTATTCAGCAAAAAAAAAAAATTGTTAATTCTCCCGGTTTGACAAAAAATTTATTAATACCCCTTCCCCGGACAACAAAAATTTTATCGTTCACCCCCCTCTCAACACAATTGTGTCAATCACCCCCTAGATCTTGCTTACAACACCAGAATGTCCTGAAATGCTGCTGAGTAAAATCCATAACATTTATTTACTGGAGCATTTATTATATCAGTAAAAGCACTTTGTCATGTTTGACTATCATAATAATTATTATGCAAATAAACTTTTGAGGGGTTACGTGGTTGAGAAATAATTATTGAAAGGGTTGTTACGCCCAAGTCTTCCTGGAAATTATGCCTATGGTTTGAATGCATGTCACATAATTAAAATGGTCCTCTCAGAGACAGTTGAGTAACCTTGTTCTCATTACGTCAGTAACTGTAATGGGACAATATAGTGTAAATCATTTAATGTCCTACAGAAAATGATCCAATCAGGATTTTTTTTTTCTGTGTGGTATTTAGGTAGAGGAAGTTAAGCAGGTTTTCCCATTGGTCAGACCTGAACTGAGCCGAACTGAAGGTCTAATGTGTCAGAATAACTACCAACGGCAGAATCAAGCAATCACATTCTAATTTCCAGTGGACGGGGCCAATTCTGTGAAGGAAAATGTCACTCTTGGCCTTCCGGAAGTTCTAGATATGTCTAGAAGTCTAGATCTGTGTGAATACGAACGGTGCTCTAATGTGTGGGTTTGTGTCAGATGGTAAACAGGAGCAGCTCTATGTCAGGACTCTTTACTCTAGAAATGCAAACACAACCTCAGATATGTTCATGTGTCTGTTACATGCTTCAGATAAACCAAGAACAGTTTAGATGTCTGTGTTTAATCTAGAACGACCAAAAATGTTCATGTGCAATGAGGTTACTTTAGCGCTATCATACTGCATGAATCCCATAGGGATGCTAGCAGAAATTAGCATTATCACGATGGTGCGTTTTTCCTTTTTTGTGTCGTGATATTTATGGCTTGAACTGGTTCTAATATTCATGATTCACCAGTGCTAACGATTAATTGTGAAATATTAAAGGCGCATTGTTCATTTGAGTGAGTGTTACTGGACTATGAGGTTGCAGGCTCATAAATATTAGAAAAAACTCTGTGAATGTTGCAGAGGGAACTAGCTTTATATAATACAAAAAGCCTCTCGGGTAACGTTGTCCTCTTCCAAATGTGCATGTGTATGTGAGAGAGAGAGAGAGAGAGAGAGAGAGAGAGACAAACAGACAATCAGACAGACCTACCCAGAGGATATTGTCCACTGGGGGTAAATGTCAGACAAAGAAAGGTGACCTTTCTCTACAGACCAAGTATGTGTGGGTGTTTGTGTGTATGTGTGCATGCGGGATTCAATGCTCATAGAGGGCCGTGACAGATCCATTCTGCAATTTTAGTGTAATATACAATAATATGTAATAAAATATTCACACATCAAATACATATAGATGGATGTTCTTACACACACGCACACACCGTTCTTTCTAGATGAGACTGCGTGCCCCAGCTGAGTGTGGAATTCTGGGAGAAAATGATCTGCCGATGGGTGATCTGACCCAAATCCAAAAGAATAACACAAACACACACACATCACCTGAGAAATAAATTGCCTCTACTACTGTCAAGTGTATGGATCATTATCCATTTTTCAAGGCTATGTGCATAAAACATGAAAACAAATGCTCAGAGAGAGGGAGAGTGAGTGAGTGAGCAAGCAAGAGAGAGAGAGAGAGAGAGAGAGAGAGAAAACAATCGATAAAAGTAAATAGAGAGACAGAGAAAGAAAGAAGGAGAGAGAGAACAAAAGACTAGGAAAGAGAAAGAGAAAGACAGAAGAGAGAGAGAGAAAAAGACAGCGGGGAAGAGAGAGAAAGAAAGAAGGTATGAGAGAAACGGGAGAGTAAGAACGAGAAGGAGAAAGTGTGAGCTGGACAGAGAACACCATCTTCATATTTTATTTATAAAATAATGACTCTGTTTAGAGAGGGATCGATCCTCTCCCAGGCTCTGACGGGATGTAGAATGATCCGTGAGAGAGAGAGAATAGGAGAGAGAGAGAGAGAGAGAGGGAGAGAGATAGGGAGAGAAAGGCAGCAAGAAGTCCAAATTTACATTTACATTCTAGTCTAAGCATTTTATCAAAATGAATAAATATTCAGTGTCTGTTTGTGACACCTCCACTGCAGTTCGCCTTCCTCCCCACTAAGGGAGCTAGCAGTCGGAGTCAAGATTGCCCAAAGAACCTCCTGTTTGTAGGACTATTGAAGTACCGATTTTAGAAAGTAACATTGTGAAGTATTGCCTCTTATGGAGTACAGACTGTTTTGTCTTCTTGTTTTCTACCTGGCTTGATTTCTTGTGACTGTTATTGTCTTATGCCTCTATCCTTGCCTATGACACTCCCGTTTCTGGTTGTCTTGCCCTCATCCCACTGGTAGTACCTGGATGACTTTGAATGTTAAATGGAATCTCCATGTTCTCACAGTTTGCAAATCATTGACCCATTCCTGATTGTTATTTGAATACTGCTTGTGTGATTAAACTTATCTGCAATTGAGTCCTCTCTCCAACAGTTATTACACAAGAATCATGTTTTTCCCTTTACATATGACATCCTTATGACTAAAGCTTTAGCATTTAGCATTAGAAGCTGAACACCTTCTAGTATGACAAGTCAGAAAGCCAGGTTCTAGCCAGGCTACCCACTGTTAGCAATACCAATTGATAACACATTACACTGTATTTTGCACAAACAAACAGCATAGCAACACGTCCACACATGGAAGTTGGACAGCACTGTGTGGATGACATGAATAACACAGAAGTGTTAAAACAGTATTTACTGCAGCTTTCACAGTTTTTGGTGCACAGAGCAGCCATCATCGATTTTGAGGTCGGAGTTGGTGAGGTTCCTCAGACTTTCCAAGTCGGACATGTGACTTTAGACGGTGTCAGCATCCTTATGTCTGAAGCTTTAGCATTAGCCAGTTGCTAAGTCTTTCCTTTAACATACAGTGACATGGTGGCTGAAGATTTAGCATTAGTCAGTTGCTAAGTTATTAAACCTGTTAAACCTGATCCATCATGGCTGGCTGAGATACTCTGAAGTGTGGATGAGAACAAAGTATGCGGCCAATGAGGCCCCATGGTGACGAACAAAGAAACTCCATGGGACCCACATTGGACTCTGGAACATACTGGGAAAACGATTCCATCACCCTCCCCTGCCCAGCCTTCTGCTCGTGAATGTTCAGTCACTAGACAACAAGCTTGCCGATTTCAAAAGATGAGTGTTATCACCATGGTGGTCTACATCCCACCTCATGCAGACAAACGTTTGGCTTTGTCTTGATGTGCTTAATACAAACACCCAGATCCCAAACTCATCGTGGCCGCGGACTTTAATAAAGTAAACCTCAGACAAGAACAGAGAGGCTTAGGAAGAACTTCTATGCTCAGGCCTAAGCATGATACGACATTGCAACTTTAAACTGTTCATTATAACACAAACTGAACTCTCTACCTCACTGTATCACACCTGCTATTTAAGTCTATAAACATCAACAACAAACTAGCACACTGCACTTTTCAGTACATATTCTATTCTATTACAGTTGAACACTTGAGATCATGTTTATACTTGTAATATTATTTGAATATTATTTCTCTAAATATTTTTATTACTTAGTTTTAGCCTTTAGTTTTCTCTTTAATTTATTGTAACTATATTGAAGTCTCATGGACATTTCAGGGGAACATTTCACTTCACCTTGAATTTGTGTAACTGTGTATGTGACAAATCAAGAATCTTTCATCTTGAATTCAGTATCCTTGTGGCTGAAGCTTTAGCATTAACTAGAAAACAGTTGCTACATTTTTCCCTTTATATACAGAGTCCTTGTGGCTGAAGCTTTAGCATAAGCCAGTTGCTAAGCCTTTGCTTTTAAATATAATGTCTTTGTGGCTGAAGCTATATATATACGTTTGCTAAGTTTTCCCCTTTACATACAGTGTCCTTGCTGTTGAAGCTACCATTAGCTAGAAAACAGTTGCTAAGGCTGCATTCCATTTAGGAAGTTGGAGCTGGGAAAGATGTCACAGCCGAGATGGCCATGTATCAGTATGACTGGTCAGTCTAGACAGGTTAGTCATTGTCAGCAATATAAAATAACACTAAAAAGCTCTTTTTCTGCTAAATGGGGAAAAATATAGACTAACTGCTGTGCAGAATGTTGGGCTAGCCCTGTCACCATGTGATCTTTAGAGCCATAATGTCCATAATGTCACTGCTGTGCTGGAAGTGCTCTGTCTGGTCAGAAAATGACAAAGGATGAGTTGGACATGTGTATGTTGGGGGTTTGGGGGCACCACAGGGCAAAGTCTAAAGGGACAATATTGAAAATAAAAACAGGTCCCATCAGATGAGAGCAACTGGCTGTTTACAATCGATATGCATTATCACACTCTCTCACACACACAAACACTTGGTTTATCACACACATTCATGTAAAGAACTGCCAAAAATAATACCAGTCCAAAGAAAGCCCCATAGCACTCCAGCAAAATGGCTGACGAAACATTTGACATTCAGCACACTCATAATTATTCATGATGATTCATGGTTATTCATAACAAATTAGCATTTTTACCAAAGTGTCAGAATGAGACAGAGTTGGCACAGACCACCATGTGCGCCCCAAGAGGTGTGTGTGTATACAACTCTTGAGGCATGAACTGTATGAAGTGACAACTGTAGTCTGTGTGTGTATGTGTGTGTGTGTGTGTGTGTGTGTGTGTGTGTGTGTGTGTGTGTGTTTAAAACCATAGGAAAAAACAACAAAAGGCTCTAGAATATAAATCTTTTCATGTGTGCTTTACATACATATCATGTGCACCAATCAGCCTCAACATTAAAACCACTGACAGGTGAAATGAATGACATTGGTTATCTTGTTACAATGGCTCCTGTCACAGGATGGGATACAGTATAGTAGATATCAAGAGAACAGTCAGTTCTTGGAGTTGAATTGTTGGAAGCAGGAAAAATGGGCAAGTGTAAAGACTTTGACAAGGACCAAAATGTGATGGCTAAATGACTGGGTCAGAGCATCTCCAAGTATGCAGTGGGACAGTACCTACCAAATGTGGTCCAAGGAAGGACAAAGAGGGAACTGGCAACAGGGTCATGGGAGCCCAAGACTCAATCATGTGCGAGGGGAGACGAAGGTTAGCTCATCTGGTCTGATCCCAGAGAAGAGCTCCTGTAAAAAACTGCTGGAAAAAAGTTCTGATAGAAAAGCATTAGAACCCACAGCGTGCTGCATCTGGGCCTGCGAAGCTGCAGACTAGTCAGGGTGCCCATACTGGCCCCTGTCTAAATGGGCACATGAGCATCAGAACTAGACTATGGAACAATAAAAGAAGGCGGCCCGATCTGATGAATCATGTTTTCTTCTACATCATGTTGTGGGGTCTGCCTTCATTAATTGAATAAATCAATCTCATTCATTTATCAGTCTCCTTATCATCATCAGTCTCATTAGTATAACCCAATTATAAATATTACAATCTTTAATTCGAACTAAAAATGGTAATGTTAATGAGCTCTGAAGGTTGTTTAAGAAGAGTTTATATTTTGGCATTAAAGTGTATCAGAATGTAATCAAGTCAACATTGTGAAAATAAATGAAACATTTATTCACACAATCTCTTTCTAAAACACAAATAAGCAATAATACTAATATCAATGTCTTTACTGTTTTAAGGAAAAAGCGACTGAGTGATTTAATGAATGAAGGGATAACTCCCCATGTTCTATGCATGCTCGTGTGTGCGAACAAGAGAGAAAGAAAGCAAAAGAGAGAGAAAGAGATCGCATGCTCTACGTGTGCAAACAGGGAAGGAAAAATGAGTTTGAATAATAAAGATGGTGTTGCACGCGAGTGCAGAAGAAGTGCATGGAATGCGATCCTTTGTCTCTGGAGACAAAGGAAAAAACGGCAATTTCTTAACAAGGCACTGTAGTAAACCACACTGTATATTAATTAGATCAGCTTAGCTTTTATCTAGTCTGTGATCTAATCTAGTCAGTTTAAAATGTGTGTTTTAATCTGAGAATGACTTCAGCCTTATAAAACTAATGGTGTCTGGCTTTATAAATATGGAGCTTAGGAATTCTCAGGAGTGCTGAGAATTACTATGAGATTAGTAAAAGGGACAGATCGCATGCAAAGATAAGTCTATCATGGCTCACATAAATATGAGTTTAGATTCTTTAAACACAGTTTAAAACATGAACATAAACACATTCAGTGAAGTTTTACAGCATTTGTTTCTGAAGTTATGCTACAATATGTTGTGCCCAGATATCAAAGTTCAACCTCATGTGATTAGATATTTTTGCAAATATCTAAAATGCAGTCTGTCATCCTCACAAAGTTTTTGTGAAAGTTTGGAGGGAAAGTTCAACATGGGGCTTGCATCCAGTCCAGTTGCTGGGAATCGTCTGGTACCACCGAGGCATTCATTGGGAGGTTTGACATGTACCACCTACCTAAACATTGTTGCAGACCAAGTACACACTTAAACTGAAAGTTAAGAGTGTTTTATATAGAGTCCATATGGGGCATAATATTATTGCAATGATTAAGAAACAATATATTGAACATCCTTAGCTCATATTGCTCTCAGACTGTGTGGAATTGCTGATAGCAAAGAGACCCTGACATTTGAGTGTAATAACACAAGTGAGTCTAATGCCTGCTCTGCTCTCTCACTCAATCATCTGCCTTTTTAAATCCTTCTCTTTTACTCATGGAGTGTTGGATGATGAATAAATTAGTGGGGGTTTGGGGGGGTGTTGGGCTGCACCCTCTCCCAGGGTTAGTGAGGGGGAGGAGCTATTTCAAGACCGAAAGAAAAGGGCGAGAGACAGAGAGAGATTATAGTACTCTTACTGTGTGAATAAGTGAGAGAGAGAGAGAGAGTGCAAGAGAAAGAGATTGCTGTAGATAGCATGTCCCGGTGTGAGTGAGACCGTGTGTGTGTGTGTGTGTGTGTGTGTCTGTTTGTGTGTGTTCTGTGGCCACTAGGGTTGTTAAATACTGCAGGAACAGGATAGCTCCATATGCTTCAGGCTGCTCATCCTGCCTACAGTCATCTATAATACATCCTTACTGAAATCCCAGTGTCTCTCTCTCTCACACACACACACACACACACACACACAAATAGGGTTATGTGCAATTCCTCAAATGTGTTAATACACCTTTAGTGTTTAACAGAGTTAGCAAGCTAACTAAGCACTAAGCAGTCACAATGAATGACTTGCCTATGACTGACTCAAAACTTAACCCAGACTAACCATTGGCTGACTAACAATTTGATTGCTGTGTCAAATGCACTGTGACATACTGCATATAGTGAAACAGCCACTAGCTCTGTTTTCCTACAGTGTGCAGTATGTACTAGTAGGGGCAGGTCTAATTGGCTGCTCAAGGCCATTGCTACTGCTGCTTATACACATGAATATGATGTCATCATTTTATTTACACTGTCAGATACAGCCAAATTATGAGCATGACAATACTTTATTTGTTATTTGGCTGAGAAATCTTGCCTTGGCCCTCTTGGCTATAATTTACTAGAACAGAATGATATTCTAGCAAACAAAGTCCCCCAGTAAATGAAAGCACAGCAGAATCACTTGAAATTCAAGGCTATTCTTCAACCAACACATGAGGAACAGCTGAGCTGTTGCTGGTCTCAGCTACCAAAATACTTGTCAAAAGATTATAAAGCATCAGCTTCACTCATCGTCTGGGATGGAGAGTGTATCACCAGGAAGATCCAGTAAATTAACCACCCGTAAATATACAAATTCACTGATTCAGGCAGAGAAACACAGGGGCCAGATGTGCACATGAGCAAGGCACAGACACAGTGTATATTATGCCTAAGTGTGATCTCAAAATGTGCTTACAATGTATCTGAAAAGAGCATTTAATTTACTAAGGCTGCATTTTAGACCGCACAGCATGCACAAAACCAGCTACTAACTGCACATTGGTGAGGTTAATGAAGCCGTCTATAAACTTGAGACAAAAGACGAAAAAAAAGTTCTCTACCAGCAAAACATTCCATTTATCTAAAAAATGTAGTTTGTAAATCAATACAAACTGTGCATCAAGGTACATTTTGCACTGTGTCTTCTCATGTACAGTGGTATATGCCAAACTACCGCCAGTAATGCTATACTACTGCAAGTAATGCATTAATGCACTGACACAGCAATGGCAGTGTTACACTGTTATTTTGTTACAATAATGTTCTTGTAATTGTGTTGCATTATTGTTTATTGTCTATTTTTTTTTTTTTTCTAATGTCTCATTACCTTTTATTCTTGTTGCACTGAGCATACATATGACATGCGAATTTCCTTTGGGACAAATAAAGTTCTTTCTTATCTTATCCTATTACTGCCACCAGACAGTGTTTGCTGTTTGCTAAACACCAACAAAAGGAGAACACCACCACCCCGGTAAAACGTGTGGCACTGTGAAATTTGATGATGCTGTACAAACTGGAGAAACATGCGAAGCCAAAGATATCCACAGAACGAGCAGAGTGTATCCAGTTTGAACTCGGAACTGACACAAAAGTCTTAATACTTAAGACTTCAATACTGAGTCTGGCCAATAGAGGATATACATATAGTTGGATCTCTGGCAATGCCACAGCTATTTCTGGCCTGGGTGCAGGGGTTCATAATTGTTCTCATTCTCCCTGGGGAGGTAAGATGGCCCTCCCTCTCCTACATCAGTGCATTGTTAGCCAACGCAAGCATCTTATCTGATGTAACAGAATTGGCAGTTCTCCTCCAAGCATGTTGTGCTGTCCAATGATGTTTGGCTAGCAGCAAATGGAAAAGATGTGGCAGAGCTTCACATGTCTCAGGGGAAACATGATAGCATAGCGTGAATGTGGGAGTCTTAGCTAGCGGGTGACTAAATCGGGGAAAACTGGGTGGTAAAATAAGAGCATGATCGATCCAAGAAACACCGGGGAGGGAACAACTACAACACACTTCAACACACACACTCCCCTGATTCAGGCAGAGAAACACCAGGAGTGTCTGCTCACACCAATATTATGCTCAGTATTAAATTTCAATAGAAAATATAACGAGAAGGAAGACAGCGGAATGTTGAGGATGCAGAGAACAGAGTTAGTGAAAGTGTTAGAGTAACGGGGAGTGCAGAAGAGAGGTAAAGAGGAGAGTGTAGGCACGGTGGAGTGGATGGTGCTCAGTGTGGTTGAAGGAGGATTGTAGATGCACATGCAGGGGGGAGCTTTCTTAGTAAACGTCAAATGCTGAAAATCTGTTACAAACACAAAATGGAAACTTTAACTGACACAACACACTATGCGAAGGTGCACTGACCAAGAACAAACAAACAGGGGCATAAATGCTGGGTCAGAATAGAGAACACCTGGGAAGGGGCGGAGATATGGATAAGACACAGGTGAATACATTTATCAAGGGGCAGGGCTAAGGTGGAGCTGGGAACCAAAACACGGCACAGAGGAAAACAAGGGCAGAAAGGGGCAAACAAGGCAGAGTGTGACAGAGGAAAACGAAGGCAGAACTAGGCAAAACAAGGCAGAGTGTGACAGAGGAAAACGAAGGCAGAACTAGGCAAAACAAGGCAGAGTGTGACAGGCAGGAGTGATTTGTGACAGACAAGTACCAGCAAGAGTGAAAGGGAAGGTTTATAAGATGGTAGTGAAACCAGCTTTGCTATATGGGTTGGAGACGGAAGCACTGACGAAAACACAGGAGGCAGAGCTGGAGTTAAAGATGTTACGATTTGCACTGAGAGTGAAGAGGGTGGACAAGATTAGGAATAAGTATATTAGAGGAACACCTCAGGTTGGATGGTTTGGAGACAAAGCCAGAAAGGCGAGACTGCGCTGGTTTGAACATGTGCAGAGGAGAGATGCTGAGTATACTGGGAGATGGATGATGAGAATGGAGCTGGCAGGCAAACGGAAAAGAGGGAGGCCTAAGAGGAGGTTTATGGATGTGGTGAGAGAGGACATGCAGGTGGTTGTTGTGAAAGAGGAAGATGCAGAAGACAGGAAGAAATCAAACTTCAATAGGCTTTTATTCCACCTAATTCAACAGCTTTGAGTGAACTACATGAAGTGATTGCTGCAAATCCCACAAAAACCTGTTCATGAAATGGCATATTGACCTGACAGTGAGAGAGAGAGAGAGAGAGAGAGAGAGAGAGAGAGAAAGAGAGAGAGAGGAAGAGACA
>JBBPCZ010130086.1:0-23203 GCA_037974445.1 Brycinus macrolepidotus | reverse complement strand
AAGCTCAGCATGACGTCTGACACCTCGAGCATCAACACAAACCAGGGGAACTTCCATATAAGGAGTTGTTTTGCTGTATGACAATTTACCATTTGTTGCGCTGCCAGCACAGATTCGTGCCGCTCATGTTCTAAGGGTTAACTGACCATTAATTATTGAACACAATTTTATAAATGGTTATAAATTCTTTACAAATGTTTAGAAATTGTATTTATGTTTTAAAATCTGTGTTTTTATGCATACTTATAACATACTGTGCAATTCATAAATAATGAGCTGTACGTCAGCACATGTTTACAAACAATCACTGTGCACACGTTCACATTTCTAATAGTGGTATAAACTTTATGTAAAGCTGAAATACACAAACATAGCCTGTTCCGCTTTAATTGCTTTCAAGTAAAACAATTCTTATTGTGTGATTTTATTGTGTTATTGTGGAAATATACAATATGTTGCGCACACACACCATTCGCTTATATTATAAAATGATCATTTTAAATATTATTTTAATATTTATATTTTATCTCAAAATATTTATTACTATTTATAATATATTAACATTTACGATATGTATAAAATATAATACATATATATTTTATTTATTGAATATTTTTCAAAAAGGTTGTAGCATCAAAGTGCTTCACAGATGGGTCATATAGTCATAAGAACATAAGTTGCATTTAGTGATTTTCTTCTACTGTTTGGTAACAGCAGTAAAAGAAAATAAAACTGAATACATTTCTGCTAAGAGTATTCATTTTAACAGATTAAAAAAACCAAAAAAACAAAAAATCAGCTTCCTTAGCTTTCCATTTGAATTCCTAACTTTTAAGAAAGTTCACAATTCACTGTTCACAATTCAGAAGTGGCAGGATTTGCTTGTTCTACTTTGACACTGCTTGGTTATGTCTACGTCACTCCTCCGCAGTTTACTGGAGCTTGTTCACCTACTTTATACAGTGCATTCAAACTAACTACTTTTAGACACTTCACCACTCTAACACTAATATTTTAAGCACAGCTATAACACAGCGTTCAAACCTAACGCAGATCTTTTAGATATTTTCCGAACAACAAAACATTATTAAATGATCATTTGTCCTGAGACTTGGTCACCACTTTTAAATATTCTGGAGGTGAAATATATTATTATTTGATGTTATGCAACTTTCTTTCCTTCGAATTACTTGAAACCTCAGTTTTTTGATTCCACACTCTGTTGTGTGTTTCTGCAGCTCGGGTGCTTGGGGGCGATGTTGAGCAGTATTCTCTGAATGGCCTGTCTGCTGGGGATTACACCATCTGTGTGATGGCCCACACTGTGGCAGGGGGCACTGCGGGCCCGTGGGTGACCGTCGCTGTGGGTGAGTCTGGATGATCTGTTCTGCTTTCAGTCATAAATGCATCTCACTGTTTATTTGTGTCTCACCGTTACACGCTTCCTATGTCAAAGTGTACTACTGACCACAATGTGTGTGTGTGTGTGTGTATGTGTGTGTGTGTGTGTGTGTGTGTTTTACAGGTAATGATTACATGCAGTTGACAGCCATACTTTTGTGCGCTGTTGGCACTTTGTTGATTTTAATGATCCTGCTAAGCCAAGTTGAAAGGTAAGTCAACACCTTCTGAGATCTTGTTAAATATCAGACTTTAGGAAATGTACATCATTTAAAGGTTTTTAATTATGTACATAATGCAATTACAGATTGAGAACACACTCCCTGTCTTTCCTGACAGTTACATATTTAGCCTGATTCAAAATTCAGCCTGTATTACAACCTGTTTCCCCACCATGTAGACTCTCTCCGCATACTTCCCTATATGAGTGTAAACCTGAGACATTGTTTTTAAAAAAGCTTTAGTGGAATCATTTGGCCAAACAACAAATGTACACAATTTTCAACCACCTATTTGTAGTCAATCAGCCAAGACATGTTTGGAATCCAAATTTTGCTTCTTTAGTTTAGAACTAGAAGACTAGAAGTCAATAGTCACCCGAATCAATTCTGTAAATACATCCGCATAACTGTAGATATTGGTAAAGTTTTGTTCATTTGTATAGTTCTGCTATATCCTAATCAAGGTCTGTGCCACCTTAATGAAGAGCTGAATGCACTCTTGGGGATGTATTTACGAAAAAGTTTTCAGTGACTATTCACTTCTAGTTTTTGCAAGCAACATAACCTCATAGCTCCAGCCCTAAACTAAAGAAGCGTATTTTGACAATGAGCATGTCTTGGCTGATTGACTATGTCTGAGGATGTAGAAAATTGTGTCCATTTAATTTTTTGCCCAACTTTTCCTTGAACATTTTCAACAAAATGAAAACTTATTCCACACTCTTGCAGCCAAAGTCCTTTTAAATATGTACTTGTTGTTGATCAGGATTCAACAGAGCCTCTGTCCAACCGTCCCCGACCCCTCTAAGAGCAGCCTGTCCACCTGGCCACCTGTTTCTGGAAGCCAGGTAATATCAGAAAGCGCCTTGTCATGGCTGTGATGAATAAAGCTGGCATGTTTTTGAAACAAACAAGCTTGCCCAAAATGGGAGGATGTATTTGGATTACATACAATATGTATTCTATTTTTAGGCATTACTGTCACCTGATTATCCAGGATAGTTTTGTACCCCCTTAAATCAATTGCTCGGTTTAGTTTGCATAAAGTTAATGCATATTTTTACAGCAAGAAACATAGCCTGAGAGACATACATATTTATAGTATTTCCGTTAATAAGATTTGGAGTATTTGAAAGGCTTTGCATCGCTTGTTGACTACTATAATTGTGTAATATATCAAAATATTTGGTATATTAGTTGACTACTATAATATTATTATCTTATCTTAAACTGACAGTCCTAATTTAAACACATTTTACAGCTCAATGGCATATAAATTGGTTGATATCAACTTCAGTTTTGCCATCCCCTTTGAGGTCAACATGGCATAAGGTGGTTTGGGCTAAAGTTGTGAGTGTTTATTGTACCGACATGAGTAAACTGCCATTTATATAAGAAGTTTAGAAGGCAAAGAATGGTGACATGTTTTTGTTGGTTTGTTTGCTGCATTATTTTGTGCCAGTAATTTGTTAAAGGGGTTGTTGTTTTCATACAGTGTGAAGAAGAGCATCTAACGTCATTTTAGTTTATATTTTTTGACTTTTCATTAATTGACCTGGACTATGGTCATGAATGACAGGAAATCTGAATAAAAGAAGTTAGATGAATACGAAAGTGTATTACTAAATTAAGCCTACACTGAAAAGCTTAGGTTAGTTTAACTTTAGTTTTGGTTTTAGGTAGATAATACCCTTGCTGAAATGGACAGTTTAGAAACATGTTTCTTTGTTTCTTGTGTTGATTGGAAAGTATCATCCATTTATTAATCTGGGGCAATGCACTAGAAAAATGACCCTCCCCATGCAGCCCCATGTGGCAGTATCGTATAGTATTAGCATGAAAGCCAGCTATTTAAAAGGATAAGCCAGCAAAACATCATTTTCCACTTACCCCAGATGTAATCGACCAGCCAAGACATGTTTTGTGTCAGAATTGTGCCAATAGTCTCCCAAATTGTTTCTGGAAAAATACATCCCAAAACCAAAACTCAGCCCACTAAAACTGTGTTCAGGCATGTATTTATTTGTACTTGGATCAGTCTGGTTTAGAAAGCAGTTTGACTTAACTGACCCATGATAATTAAAAATATAAAAAAGCTACGAATCTGTGCTTCTGACATCCCCAGGACTGGGGAGGACTCAGATTCAGATTCCTCTATATTTATGATGGTTGTTGCCGCAATACCCAATTCTGTTTGTGAAAACAGACCCTGTTGTCTGGAAAGACTGTCCGTAGCATTTAACTCCACATTGCTTTTGTTAATGTTTATAAATCACAGTACATCACACAGTATCATAAACCACGCTGACAAGATCTGAATGCAATTTGAGAGAAACCTTGGGTTTACAGAATGTTTACAGAATAATTTGAGTGACTATTGATGTCTACTGTTCTTAGTGGACACCGAGCATGTTTTGGCTGATCTGGGGTGAGTGGAAAATATGCATGAATGTAATGTTTTGCCAACTATTCTTTTAAAGTCCTAAAATTCATCTGACATAGTTTAAAAATTGTTAGACAAGAACAGTGGTAAGAGGAAGAAGCCTTGCATGGTTAAAGATAGTAACCAATGATATCCAGTGATGAATGGTCAGTTAATACCAGTGATAATGAGGGTCATATGTTGGATGTGGAATTAATTGCATCTCTATCTCTTTGTGTCCTGTAGTATAAGCTAAATGTTTTGGACTTCAAACAATCCTCATCACTTGTTGAGCTCATCTGTGAGGGAGGAAAAGCTGGCCATCGGGATCACCACCACCACCAAGACCACAGCCCAGTCTCGGCTTTCAGCTACCAATCTGTATCAAGCAAGTCAATCAGCCAGGAAAGCAAATACCATGCAGTCTCCCATAGGCCACTTTTATCCATTACAAACAGGCCAGAGGCTGAACAAACACTCAATGAACTGAACGCTGAAGAGTTTGTTAAAGATCTAACTACCGGTCATAAGAGCAAAGTCATGCCCAAACCACAGTCCAGTCGCCAAATCCAAGTACCTAGTAGTTTACTGTCACTTTCTGAGTCCTATCTTGCAGTGGATGTACTGAGCCCACCTCTCTGTAGGAAATGCATGTCAAGACTAGACTCTCAAATACATGCATTGTCTAAAAGTCCATCAGTCCCAGACTTCTTGTCCGAAGTGGTCGCAGTAGACCTTACCTATAAAAGGAATTTAAAGTCAAGATTAGAACCCTTTTGCTATAACAATCTATCTACCGGTTATCTTCCGGTCCCTGAATCCTATGGCCATTTTGGAGTGGAGGCTGAAGATTCAGCTATTCTTATCAAGAGAAGTCACCTTTTTTCTGATCTACAGTCCTGTTGCTACACTCACTTATCTACTACTTATCTCCCAGTCCCTGAGTCCTCTGTAGCCTACGCTGATTTGGTGATGGAGACAATAGATACCAGTGAGCACCTCCGTCAAAGTAGACTCACGTCAACAATAAAATCCCATTACTACACTCATGTGTCAACCAGTTACGCACCGGTTCCTGTGACCCATGCTGCTTTTGGAGAGGAGGCATTAGAATCATCTAGAAGTCAACAATTATGTCAGTCTTCACCCAGATGTACCGACTTTAAAATGGTGGAAACGTACAGACCCTTGGAACCTGAGGAGACTCCATTTCTACCAACAGAGCACTGTGGACTCTGAATGTGAATGTGAACAGCTCACAAACAGACTGTAGGTGATCTGATTGCAGAGCTGAGATGAGAGAATCACAGCACACCTCAAAAATGCAGGCACTTCATTGTGTGTGGTGCATTACTAATGTGATGCTTGCTCATGTCACATTGCTGGGGCACTCAAGGAACACATGCCTTTTACTTGCCATCAATCAGAAACTGATGAACTGTCTCTGATCAGATCGTAGAGTTTGATGAGCTGCTAACTGGTTGGAGGGCTGCTAATCACATTCCTAGTTACAGCACGTGGTAGATGCAGATATGTCGAGTTCTAGTCAGAAATCTCATCTCACCACATCCTTTTTATTCCAAATCGAGTGCTATACCCTTCACGGTCAGCATGGCATGAAGTGGTTTATGCTTGCAGAGTAAGCTACAGTGTTTAATGGGCATATGCCAAAACCGTCATAAGTGAATTACCATTTATATGAGGTGTTTTGTGCTCAGCAGATTTTCTATGAGTTTTTGTTTGTTTTTTATTTGACTGCAATAAATGTGAATGTTTTTAATCCATATCAGGAAGGCTGCATTGCTGTGTTACGCTTTGAGCACCTATTCTCTGCCAGTGGTTTACTCTGTGAATGTAGCTGTTGTTTGCATATAGTCTGATGTTATATGCAATGAAGAGCATTTTACTTGTTACTGTACTTTTTCATGAATAGATCTTTGCTCTGGTTATGAATTTTTATTTGTATTTATTTGGGAAAAATGATTGTTCTGGCAATTTCCACAGCAGTGTTTTTAAGAAATAGTGAACAGTGTCATCTTAACCCTAAGGTAGCTGATCAGCCAAAATGGACAAAATTCAGGTTTCAGGATAGCAATTTCTACTGTATTTAGCTATAAGCCATACGTTTATCCATTTTTATGGACAACACTATGCCATAAAGTATAAGAAACCACATCAGAAAGTCGACTTGAGATTATGTACCATTTTGGCCCGATCCAATTCAAGTGAGTGATGATTTCAACGTGCAGTTTACACAATGTAACAAACAGAAGCTTTAATTACTTGCAAAACTAAAGAAGAGCTTCATGCGCCAAACATGTCTTAGCTGACTGGCTGCGGTAGGGGTACGGGGTGAAACTGTACATTTTATTTTTTTACTAAACTATTTCTTGAAAGGAGTTGGGTAAACTGAGCTAAGGCAAATCTATTTGGCTGTGGCAAGAATCCAGCTGATGAAGCAGCTAGAGGAAGAGGAAGGGCACCGTTTCTACTGGAAATCCTGACTGGATTGCTGTGTGTTTTGACAGATGGGCCCTTTACTTCCACAGTGCTGATCTGGCAACCCTACAGCTCAGATAGGCCCCATGCCAGCTGCGGGATTAGAGATAAAGACCTGCATCTTTTTTCCATCAACTCTGCCTGTTAGTAGAATTGCACACAGTTTATTCATTTTTAACCCAAAATATTCTCCAATGGGTTGCTCCAAAACTGCTTGTTTACAATGCATTTCTTGAAAAATCTTACATTATAAATGTGATTCCCAAAACAATAAAAACATTTCTCACAATACTGTGCCACCTCTGCATCTAAATGAATCTAAAGTGTATAAAACATGCCACATTCAGCCAAGAACAACTGTTTTACTGCCCCAGTGAACCCTAAATATTTGTGTCAGAACTGGATAGACTACATATAGTGTAAGAAAAATGATTGTCCTATGCACACCAATGGAAAAACTGGCTTAACTGTTGTATTCACAGGGGTGTAAAACTGACTACGTAAAGGAATCTAATTTTTCCAGTTCATCATCCAACATGTTTGGAGTCGCAGTTTTTCCTCTTCAGTTTAATGTTGGCAGTACAAGGATAAATCTGCTAACAAACCCTTGAAGACATCCAAATCTCTTCTGTCAATACATCCACAAGACTCAAATCGCATCCGGCTCTTTACTAAGGTGTGTAAAGGTGACTTGTGGATGTGGTTTAGGACACAGCAACAATAAAATCAAAAGCACAGAAAGTTACTGGCAAAACAAAAAGAGCCCTTGAGGTCTGTAAGGTCTTTTTCAAATATAATTGAGTAAGTGCAAGTATTTCAACAATACTTGAGTAAAAGACAAATGTCCCTAAATAATACTTAAGAACAGTTAGGCAAGTATTTCTATGTTCATCTCATAAGGACAAAATAAAACAAAGACCCCAGGCAAATGCCTGTCTGTAGGCCTCAATCAAAGGTGTTTAAGATGTTGGTTGTTTATGATTGTAGAGCTTCTTACTACAGTAAACACTGAACCATCCTGGTTTAGCCTCAGTCCTTCATGTTGGTCACTTAACATTACTGGCTGGGTCATAAAAAGGAATGGGAATGACAGTTTTGATTACAGCCTCAATCACTTGTGGTTAGCAGGGGGCCCCACTAATCTCTGGGCCCCATTAGTTTGTGAGGTGGTAGAGACCACCATCCAGTCTTTCCCGAGCAACACTTCATTACTGTCACACCTGAGAGGACAGAAGAAAACCCTTGTCACAGTCACTGTTACCTCAAATTTGAGAGAAAGATAGAGAGAGAGAGACAGAGAGAGAGTGTGTATGTTGTGTATTTGCCTCTTTGTGGTGATCAGTATCTCCAGGATGAGATTTTTTATGTTTTGGGCATGTTTAGCTGCTCCCCACAATGAACAATACTTTTTCTGAAAGAAATACAACTTTTAGTTTAAAAAAAACCCCAAATATTTCCTTTTGTTTCCATTAATTTAAAGGAAAATTCCACTGACTGAATTTCTGCATAGTTCCATGACTAAACAAAGTCATTCATGGTGGTTTGATGTGAAATGGTGCGTTGTGAAGAAGCTAACAGACTTTTTTAGTGGTTGTAACAGGAACCAGGGGTCTCAAAGTCTACAACCCAAATATAGCCATTTTAGTTATTATTTAAAACCACTGGTGAACCTACACGTGTCTTCTGACTTTTAAATGTGATGATGATTATAATAAAGTAGTGATGAATCCAAAAACAATTAGTTTCCTTCAGGGATTATTTCGCTTTGTACCTCTCTGCTATGAATGTATTTTTTAAAAACGGTTTTAGCCCAAAACCATTTCAATACTATTGTCAGGCATCAGGCAACGTGTTCAAATCAAATCATTAAAATAAAAAATTTTAAAAATCGTGAAACAGCTTTTATGACCATCTGGTGTCATGGACAAAATCTGAATAAAATTAAAATTTACATACATGGAAATAGAAACCAGAAATAAAAATATAAAAATAAAATGTAAAAGATAAATGGAAACTGTATGTGGGATGAAGTGCAGATATGTGCAGTGAAGTGAAATCATTACATACAGTTACATACAATATGAATTACAACATGAATTATTACATACAGTTCAGTTCTTACCTGTAAGAATGTCTAATATTTAGGCGAACCATTCCATTCTTACATTCCTTATTATTCCACATTCTTGAAAGTAAAAAAACTAATTCCAACAGCCAGTAATTTGAATTCAGGTGTCAAACCAGAATGAGCTCATGTTAATTCATTTTATTATTTGTATTATTTTTTTAATAACTTTTTTATATCACTGCTTTTAAACTACTCCTCACATTTACTCGGCTTTGATAGAATATGGTTTTTTATTCATGAGACTGGGAATCATATAAACCAGTTTGGAATTAAAATTCCATATTAAAGCTTAAAGCTTCATTTTGAAGTACCTTGTTCCGATTAATCGCACTGAATCAAAGGTTTGAACGACTTTCCACAGGTGTATATGTGTGAGAGTAATTCTAGAATCGACAGTAATCACAGAAACCACTGATATGTGTGTGTGTGTGTGTGAGAGAGAGAGAGAGAGTAAGTAATCCTAGAACTGACAGTAATCACAGTAACCACTGATGTGTGTGTGTGTGTGTGTGTGTGTGTGTGTCAGACAGTGAGAGTAAGTCAGTGAGAGAGTGACGTCAACTCCTAGGCAGTCCAGACCCGGCTCCAGAGCTCTGAGCTTCCAGAGGTGAACTGGTGTGTGTATGTGTGTGCACTGCACGCGTGGGCGCGCCAGTGTGTGTGTGTGTGTGTGTGAGAGAGAGAGAGAGAAGGAAGAGTGTTTCCTGGAGATTTCCCCAGTCGTTCGCTTTCCGCGTGGGAATCCTGTTCCTGCGATCATATGTTTACAGACCGATCTCCACACGCTGGTGTGTGTGTGTGTGAGAGAGAGCGAGAGCAGTGCGTGTGTGTGAAGCGAAGAAGCTCCTCTAATCAGTGCTCCACAGGTAAAGGAAGGAGCAGAGGATCCGGAAGAACTCGTGTGTCCAGTCAGGTCTTGCCTCTCTGCTTGGATCTCCGGCGTGGAGCTGCTGAAACACACACAGTGAAAGTGTGAGTGTGAGTGTGAGTGTGTGTGTGTGTGTGTGTCCTGGAGCATGATGGAGTTAAAGAAAAAGAAGATCTTCATCCTGCTGGACGTGCTCTGTGTGGTAGTCGGTAAGTTTGATAAGGGCTGGTCAACATGGCCGATGGTGTCACCTTTATTTTGAAGAGGTTGATTAACACGAGGAAACTCCTTACTGACCAAGTGGGGCCTTTAATACTTCTATAATAGTATATACTGTCTACAGTGCTGTATAATATTTATGTAATATCTGCAGTACTGTGTAATATTTCTGTAATAATCTATAGTGTCTATAGTGCTATAATAATCTATAGTGTCTACAGTGCTGTATAATGTTTTTGTACTGTCTACAGTGTTGTATATTTCTATAATAGTCTATAATGTCTACAGTGCTGTATAATACTTCTCCAATAGTCTAAAATGTCTATAGTGCTGTATATTTCTATAATAGTCTATAATGTCTACAGTGGTGTATAATACTTCTATAATAGTCTATAATGTCTACAGTGCTGTATAAAACTTCTATAATAGTCTATAATGTCTACAGCACTGTATAATACTTCTATAATGTCTACAGCGCTGTATAAAACTTCTATAATAGTTTGTAATGTCTACAGTGCTGTATAATACTTCTGTAATAGTCTATAATGTCTACAGTGCTGTATAATACTTTTATAATAGTCTATAATGTCTACAGTGCTGTATAAAACTTCTATAATAGTTTATAATGTCTACAGTGCTGTATAATACTTCTATAATAGTATATAATGTCTACAGTGCTGTATAATACTTTTATAGTAGTCTATAATGTCTACAGTGCTGCATAATATTTGTATAATGTCTACAGTGCTGTATATTTCAATAATAGTCTATACTGTCTACAGTGTATAATGTCTAAAGTGCTGTACTTAATCTATAGTGTATACAGTGCTACACATTGCTTCTATAATAGTTTCAGTGCTGTTTAATACTTCTATAATAGTCTGTACTGTCTACAGTGCAGTATAATACTTCTATAAAAATCTCAAGTAGTTTTATTATATAATATTCTTATAATATGGTATTATAACTTATAATTCCTGTATAGTATTGTATAGTAATTGTCTGAAGTCAGTGATCTTCTGCTGGCACTAGGGAAGCAGGGAGCCCATGAGTTCTAAATACATCATGTAGACACTAGTGTACATTTACATGTATGCATTTGGCAAAGCGAATGAGAGTTTATCCATTTTACAGAAGTAGGCAAACATAGTCTGATGTAGTCTGAAAAAAAGAAATCAAACCCCAGTCTGCAGTGTAAGGGGCAGTGGTGTTGCCCACTACTCTATGCCAACCACCACTGTTTACACCCATGAATTACAGAAAGATCAGATTTCTTAACAACATGCCTCACAGTGCCCTGACGTCTGTTCTTCTCCCTGTTATTCAAAACGCATCTCATCCATGGCAACCATTTTCAAAGTGATCCTTCACAGCCTGCAACATGATCAGTTGAAGATGCGAAATAGGTATTATAACGCAAACATTTTCATTAAAATGAGATGCTAGTGGGTGGAAACTGACCTGAACTTGGGGAGTATTAAAAGGGAAGGAAATTATATATATATATATGTTGAAAAGATTCTTCACGCTCTCAGATCTTTTTTGAACATCATTCTTTAGAGACATGATTCTCAAAGTTTGGTCTGTGCTGTGTTGCTAGGAGGTCCGTGATTTAATCAGTTTTTTTTTTAATGATGTGACATGGGTCAGGAATTGGGTAGGCTGTGTGACATCCAAAATGAAGGTAGCCCATCACAGCTTTTTTTTTGTTTCTGAGCCAATAGTGTGTAAACCTGACATGAACCAATATCCTATGCTCTTCTTTGTCTAACAATGGAATAAAGGGTAAGAAATATGACAAAACATAGGATCACAGTCCTTGAGGGCCTTTCCAAGACAACACAATAAGTATCACCGTATATTGTGTATTGTTTGACAAGTTGGTATAGACAAAAAAGCTTGGAAATGTTTATCACAATAATGAAAATATTGCCATATTGCCCACCCCTAATTTTTATCATCTGTATATTCTAACTGGAAAGTCACCCCAGACCATTATTTAACACATTTGCCTAATGTGTGTAACATTTATAAATTGGTGTATGCGGGTCCATGGAATTTTTTTTCACACTGGAATGGATTCTTGCTAGAAATCCCTGCTTTAGGGTGTCTAAAGTGGTTGTTCTGTGATGCAGCTCAAAGACCTTCTTGTGGGACCTTTTTATGTAAAGCTACACTGTTCGCTTTTGAGGTCATAAATTGCAACAAGTGCAGAAGATACTAATGGTGGTGTCAAAAAATTGAAAAAACTGTATCACCGATTCATGCCTCATGTCTTTTGAGCATATTTCAGTTGCTGCCTCTGTGGAAACCTCTATCAGTGATCAAAACTACATATAAGAATGCATTCTATTTCTTTTCATATTTACTTAAAAATTGAGAGTAGATGCCTAGATTGATGACTTTGACTGTACTTAAGGACAAATCTCTTTTAGGGACCCTCTTTCAGTCTGCAGATGGCTGGCAATTCTGGTTGCGGTCCGAAGCTTTGGGTCTCTCTAACATGGCTTTCATGTGACAACACAGTGTCAGGATGTAAAAGTGAGAGAGTAGTACTGAGAATCTAGTGTCTTTTTTTTTTCATATCAGTTATATTAATTCCAATACTCTTACAGTTCATTTTTTGCTCAGTCCTAGCTTCTGACACCCCTGAACCGAGCTGACTTAGAAATGTAGCCCATCTTGGCTCTCTGAGAGCTGGATTGGGAAACACAGAGATTTCATTTAGCAACTGTCTTTCTGGCATGCTGTAGTAGGTGAAAGTTTCAGTAACGTCACATGCTTCTGCCACATTCCTCGCCTGGGTACTAACTTAAGCAATCTGACAGTGCCTCCGCAGTGCCAAGAAATTAGATCTCTTCTAAACTCTGGAAAGAAGAGCTAACCGGCTAACTGATGGTCTATCTAGCTGCTTGCCACAGTGTTTAGGAGTTAATGTGTACTATTTGCTAACAAGTACTGGTGGCCCGTTGTTCAGGGATCTGACTCTGCAATCGGAAGGTCGTGGGTTCAAATCCCAGGACTGCCAGTGGCACCACTGAGGTACCCCTGAGCAAGGTACCGTCCCCACACACTGCTCCCCGGGCGCTGCGTCACTGGCTTGTGAATGGGTTAAATGCAGAGAAAGAATTTTGTGCTGTTCACACTGTGTGCTGTGCTGTGGTGTGTTCATGTATGACAAATGGTCACTTTACACTACTGCAAGCAAGTACAGTGTATTTCACAGCATAGCTACACTTTTCAATTACACAAAAGAATGGAACATGACAAGCTTTAAGCTCAGATCTTTACTGAAGACTGTGTACAACATCAGTCCCTTTCCTGAATGTCTGTTGCAAGCACTTATAAGCTCCGAATGTCCATGTACACTGCTGTTAGCTTGATGCTAACTAATACGGCATAAGGCCACTAACAGACAATAACGTTACAGCTTTACAACACAGTGTAAACAAAATGAAAAGCTCGTAATTGTGTATATGCAGTATTTTGCAGTGGCTTGGGGTGTGTCTCAGCCTGTCCTCGTCTCTGAGCTTACACCAACAGCATCTTTGTCGCTGTATGTCGTCAAGACAACATTTCACTGTTGCCTAACCCATAAGTAGCTTTCGCTTGTTGGGTTTGCTAAGGTAGTTTTGCCTGCAAGATGCAACTGTAATGTTGTGGATTAGCTTCATTTTTGTATCAATGGTGTGATCTTGCTTCAGACACTACTGTCTCACCATGGACAGCAAAGTAGCATTAGCAATCGCGACTATCCTTCTGTGAAAATCAAAATACGAACAAAGTTTTCAGAAAATGTTTCACAGCGAAAGAATACGAGATGCATCTGCCCTCTGATTGGCTGTGCATAGAGCAGCTTATTTGCATAGAGCTGAACTTCGGTTAACTTTTTGTTGCTAAGTTGTGCCGATTCTGTTGCCAGGCAACAGTGTTGCTCTTTGTAGCTCAGGGACCACTGGAAATTAATGACTTCTGGCTGCATTGTTGCATGTTGAACCAAAACTACCCAACATATCTATTTACTAGGGGCAGCTGGTGGCCTGGTGGTTAGGAAGTTACCCCTGCGATCAGAAGGTCGTGGGTTCAAATCCCAGGCTGCCCGCTGCTTCACTTGGTGAATGGGTTAAATGCAGAGAAAGAATGTTGTGCTGTTGTGTGTTCTCGTATGACAAATGGTCACTTTACACTTAATGAGCTCAAATGGATAATTAATCAATGGAAAGTTTCACTACATATAATACGTCAAAGCGCTTTTGACATAGAATCAAATATAGGCTATGTGAATCTACAGCTTGGGCTAGTATAAATTAGCCCAAACTCAGACTCTCCTTGTTTTTACTGTGATCTGTCAGTGGAGCTGTTGTTCGTCGGTCCACATTATTTTCAACTTCTAGACATTTTTAACAGCAGGTAAAATGATGTCTTATGATGCCTTTTTTTCCTCTGAGATGGAAGAAATGTTTATCTCTACTATCCCATTTATACCAGCCCCCCTGAACATGTGAACCGTACGCTTTAGAACATCCTGTCCTGTTCCACAAGTTTTCTCTTGTTTTTGACAAGTTGATATCTTTTACCAGAAAAGATGTGTCAGGTGGCTCAAGTAAAGGGATTTAATCGAAAGGGAGTTAATCATTTTTGCCCATCTCTCATAAATCCTGAAGTTCTCAGTGAACGTAATAGAAGTGGTATTCTTGGCATAACAAGAGGCATTATAAATCTTGGAGAGGCGTTATCTTCACATGTCCTGCCTTGGCCCCTATAAGGGCATGTATATAAGCATGGGGGAACCATGCAAGTTCCAGGCTATGTGCTCTGCACTACTGGCAAATATCCACAGTATTTTTTTTTTCCTGAGTTGGAGGATGAGGAAGTTTGTTAAAAGTAAAACTCTCCTCTCACTATTTGGATAGTGTTAAGATATGAGGGAAAGTACTTTCAGGTTTAGTGGGAAACCCAAGGCATTTGTTTGGCTTGATGCACAAAAGCAGTCTTGCTTTTTTAAACATTACCATTTTCTGACCTCTCTGTTCACAGGCTGCTTTTGTTGCTTTGCCTTTAAGACTGACATATGCAAATAACCTCTTTTCAGATTGGCTGCCCTGTATTGTTGCTCATGCAAAAAGTAGTCCAGGCTGAAACACAGATTCAGAGTGAAGGCTAAATGGGCCGAAAGAGTGCTTTGCAAAAGTACAATCTGATGAAAGTCATCAGATTAGTGTGAAGTTCAATTGTCTGCTTGTCAGTTATTATTTGAAAAGACCTCTTTACCTCTTTTTTATTTTTTTAAATTTTTATTTCAAAAAGGTCCTCAAAATGAGTTTAAAGTGAGACTGGTTTATGTAAGAAAGCATTCTATGACAAAAATGACTTAAAATACATGTGCACCCCGGATGCTGTAAACTCCCAAGTTTTTGTTTCATTTTTTTAAAGATCTGCCAGCAAATAATGAATTTTACTGTTGAAAGTTTAACATGAGTTTATTGGTTTGGAATAAAATGCTGTCTGGAGCAATCTGTGCAAGTGTTACTGTGTTGTAATCCAGACAAATCTGACTTTTATTGGGGTTGAGTTCTTTTGCAAGGCACTGTATGAGTAAATGGATGTTTTTTGTGACATCACGAAAACACTGCTTTTGGAGCTTGTAAACCATACATTTTAAAACTTCCAGTATATTTAAAGAGCCAGCGTCATCACTTTACTGCAATTAAAAAAGGTTTAAAGTATGTCAATACTGTTAAAGTTTCAGAATCTTTGTTTCCTCTCCCATCAATATCAAACCATAGTTTTTGTGATGTCACAAAGCCAACACATTTACATATCTCATTATTCAGCCTCCTTGTTCAGCCCTGCCCCTTTATGCTGAAGTTATAAGGAGTGTTGCAGCCAATCTGAAAAGACATCATTTACGTGTATCAGTCCTAAAGGCACAGTAACAAAAAGAGTCTGTTTAATCTGAGGGATAAACAGAGGTTGGTAAATGGTCATGTAAAAATTATTTAGAAACATTTTAAACAGAAGCCCACATAAACATCCTGGAAAAAATGAAATAGAAGGAAAATGTATAATACGGACTCTTTAGACACACCTTGGCGAATCAGCGTCTTTAATGGTTAAAATTTGGCCAAAATAGACATTTGTTGGATTACGTGAATACCTCGATTCATCAGAACACCCAGTAACAGTCATCTAGAGCTGTGATTGGTCAGAAACTCCCTGAGATAAATCAGTTGGTAACTATTTGGGCCCTTTAAAATGAAGTCAAAGTGAAGTTAGGAGAACGTAGGTTAATGTAAGTCAAACATTCTTAAATGTTTATTATATTAAGACAATGTACACTTAGTGAGCACGTGAGTCCCAGACACAGCATTGTGTGGCCGTCAGCACATGCTGGGGCCACGTAACAGGTGTGTTCCAACCAGTGTCTGACCAGCCTGATGGTCACTTATCAGTCAGGTTTAGCTGGTGCAAGATTTCTTTTGAGTCACAGTGAAGCAGGCCTAAGTATTTACTCTCATGTGGCATGTGGCAGCAGATTCCTGCATCTGCTTGTGTATGTGTGTGCAAATTGTTAAAAGAGTGAATCAGGCTGACTTGTTATGACTTGCTGGGAGTGCTATGCGCTTTAGTGTTGCTTACTGTTAGTTGAAGTCCCTCTCCTCAACCCTAGTCTTTGTTCTTGCCTTCACTGAAAAGAGTGTTCAAGGAAATCTGCTTACAGTCAGATATTTGTGCATGCTCCTATTTTCCCTTTTTCTTTCCCCATTTGTAGAGTGCGGGTCCAGTCACACAAAAACCGCAGCGCCTAGTAAACGTTAGCTATTCTGGGTGCTTTTCTAGCACACAAATGCAAAGTCTTTCAATGCACCAAGAACAGCCAAGGTTTATTAGACGCTGCTGTTTGTGTGCGAGCAAATTGGAGAAAATGATCTAAAACTTTTATTGTGCATTATTTCAGACTTTGCACCCAGACAGTCAAATATTTGTGCACGCACCTATTTTTTTTCCTTTTTCCTCTCCTATTTGTAGGGTACGGGTCCAGTCAGACAAAAACAGCAGCATTTAATAAATGTTAGCTGTTCTGGTTGTTTTTCTAGCACTCAAATGCAAAGTCAGGAAAAATGCACAATAAAAGTTTTTGTTAATTTTCTCCAGCCTGAAATTCAGACTTTTTTTTTTAAAAGGGCAGGGCCCATACAGGCTGCACTGTTTTTTTTTCCTAAGATCTACTTTTTGTGTCCTTATATTCCAAATAACATCCATAAATCATTTTTATATTACCATTCCAGTCCTCAGGCTCTTTATTGTTACTGTGCCTTTAAGACTGATATGTAAATGAGCTCTCTTGTGATTAATTATGCCTTGCTCAAAAGTCTGTCACACTCATCACAGGAGGAGTAGGTGTTGGTTTTGTGATGTCACAAAGTGAATGAATTGAATCAGAATTACAAAGTCAATGAAAGAATGAACTGAATTGCTGGGTGTGCTGGCAAGTGAAGATCAGATCCCTTTATGATTATTGGTCTTTGAAGGATTATGAATCCTTCAATAGCTGGTGAATCTGGTCAGGGTGGAGAGTGTGGAACTGGAAACTTGTAGTGAGCTTTTCCTTGGCTTCTCTAAATCCCCTATTAAGACAGCTGTAGAGTCACCCACTGTTTGCCTCTGTGGCTGTGAAATCTATTTATTCTTCTCGCACATGGAACCTGTGTGTTTATTTGTTGTGGCCCGCTGTTATCTGTGCATTCTAGTGTCTGTGTGATTTGAGCTGCTATTGCAGTGGTTCTCAAACTGGGACCACCCAACTAGTCCACATTTTTGCTCAATCTCTGTAGGTGGCGAATTGGGTTGTAGCAAAATTGTGGACTATCTGGGAGTCCCTGAGGGCCAAGAACCACTGTGCTATGACCTACAATACGAGTTGTATTTGTGCTTTTCTTTTGCTTTGAAAAGTTTTATTTAAGAGCTACATGGATAGGGTGGAGAACAGATGGGTGATGAAGATTTGATGGATTCCTTTTGCGCTTTTAATGCATTCATAAGGGTGGTCAATATGACAAATATACCACACAGTGCTTGAAGTCAGAAGAAAACCTTGCGTCTCAATTTTTATTGTTGTTGTTTTTTTTTTTGTTTTTTTTTAAACATAATTTGAAAGGGTCACCTGCCTTGTATGCCATGGCAAATGCATTTTGTGGGAAACTGACCAAGAGAAATGGTCCAAAATTAAATGGAACATCTTAGTTCATGTTAAGTTAGCTTACATTGAAAGTCAAGTTTTTTTCATTCACCTGTAAAGTGACCATTTTTTGGACATATGAGGTTTTGTTTCAACAGTCATGGCCAACTATCAGATATTTTCATTTTTAGAAATATTCTGTTGAATTATATTCAGATTTTCTGTAATTATAATAAAGGCAAATTTTGCTTTAATGCCTAAATGACTAAAAAATAGAGCTTCTTTTTTGTATTCCTTCTTATATTCTATACATTTGTTTTGCTTGGATCCTTTATTTATTTTCTTTTTATCATTCTTTTTACCATGGATGGATTTGTCTAAGTGGTACATGTGTCGATTATTCAAATGGCTTTTCAATTTTTACTGAACATGATTGAATATTAGCTGCATCTCTAAGGCTATGTGTGGTGATACTGCATTTTTATAAGGTTTGTGTCCATGTCTACCTATGTGTAGAGGCACAGCCGAGACAGAGATTCACAATTAGTTTTACAGATATTTTTAAGGACACAGATTATACCATTTCTAGTGAAGGAGTAAATGCTGTTGTTGTGGACACACATTTGAAATTATTCATTTATTAGATACATAAAGACCTCTGTTTAATAAGGAAAGTGAAAGTTGTCTGAATCTATGTGACTTCTCAGGTTCAGTCATCTGCATGAAATTCAGATGGATTTCAAAAGAAATTCCAGCAGTTAATACACATGGTGTCCCAGTATAATCCATCTATTACTTAAAATCCACCCAGTATAATCCATCCATTATTTATAAAACTTTGATCTGTTCTCTCGTACGAGTTGCTTGGTCTTTGCCCTGGTTCTCTGACAGGTTTAGCAGTTTCGTAGCTTGACCTGGCTTACATATATCAAAAAGTCCAGCAAACACATCCACAGAAATCCCTGCTGTAAAAATGAAGATAACCCCAAAGCTCCTGTGCTCCACGTACACACCCCTGGCCCAAAGTCTTGTGACGTTCTGCCTAATTTAAAACAGATTTTATCTGGCTTTTTTCTTCTTCCTTTTTGAGCTGTGCTTTCATTTGTTTGTTTGTCTGTCCATTCTTACTCATTACTGCTCAGTTCTTTTTCATCTTTTTCACCTACGCCCATGATTCCCATCCCCAGCATCTGCAGTTCTACCAAAAAGATATGGATCATTTACACCGTAAGTAAACTACAGCATTAGTCCTTCCCACTGTGTGGGTGTGTGTTATGTGTGTGTGTTAAGATAAGCAGGGATTTGTAGCCATGTGTAGCCATTCATATGTTCAAAAATAAACGCTTTGTGTGGTGAAAAAACTGGCTGTGTTCAATAAGCTGTTTTTTACAGTAAGGCCTGTTTCCCAGTGTGTCCCAAAGGGAATCTAGAGAATAGGCTTCGAGCCTATTTTTAACACAATAAGGTGATATAATCTATGAAAAAAATATGGGACTCTACAAATATAGGCTGTTATGAAACTGCGTACTAATTAAACATTTCTTTCTGCATACACATGATCTGCTAGATCTACAGCACATCTCTGCACTATCCTGCCAGAGTGGTTGTGTTGTGTCGCTTCTCTTGTTTGAAAAATGTGGCGCTGTGATTAGGCATTGCAAATCCAGCAGTGTTTGACTGCACTCTGATCCAATGGCTTTGGACATTGTTAAGTTTACAGGCAGTGACTGGGAGTGCTCTGATTCAGTGGCATTAGGTACTGTCAGCCTGACTGTAGCCCACTCTAGTCCAGTGGCATTGGGGGGCACCAGGGGCATTAGTCAGCTAACACGCAAGAGTGTCCTGTAACTTGCTGTTCACAGCTTCTACCTAAATTCTTGAATGACTCTTCAAAACAGGATAGTGTGAACTTTTTTTCAGTCCAGCAACTAAATATTGTTTAGAAGGTCTTAGTGCTCTGTGTGGGAATGACATGTTTAATACTGGCATTTAGGTAGCTAGTTTGTTTCCCAAATGGCACCTGTAGCCGTAGAAGGTGAAATTCTGAAAAGTGTGGTGATTTCAGCATTCAGACAGTCTGTAACTGTGCAAAGAAAATGAGCCTAAGACTGACTTGAATAGAACACAAACTGTCCTGCAGTGCATATCTCACACCTTTGGGCAGCTGGTGGCCTGGTGGTTAGGGAGTTGCCCCTGCAATCGGAAGGGCGTGGGTTCACATCCCAGGACTGCTGTTGCCACCACTGAGGTACCCTTGAGCAAAGTGCAGCCATCCGCCTCACTCAGGTGAAGGGGTGAAATGCAGAGGACTCATGTAATTTCTTCCGGGATAAATAAAGTGTGTAAAAATAAAAACAAATAAATAAATATAAATACAGCATCTCCTGCAAGACCCTATTATCAAGCAGCTAAAATGCTTTTCACTGACACCCAGAACGCAGGAAGACTTTTTTTTTTTAAATGACTAGTTGACTAGCAGAAATCGAGCAAGCTGTCCACAGAGATGAGAAGTGGGACGTCAGTGTTGGCGGGCTTTGCTGTGGTTTTATCAGCTAATCGTCTCTTTCTGCAGCTCTACTGAGCACCCAGAATGCATGAAGAAAACCACAAATCTCAGAGGAGGCTTTAGAGCTTAAGAGAACAGCAGGGGGCCCAACACGGAGAGGGAGGGGGAGATGGAGAGATGTGCTGGTAAATGGGGGAGGTGAATGGAGAAGAGATGTCAGGATGAGGGTAAGGCTGAAAAGTTGACAAAAGATAATGGTGTGAAGGGAAATGTGACCCAAGCCTAGATGGGGATGAAGTAGGAGGAAAATGTGATCATTAAAGGATTTAGGCAATTGGAAAAACTGAAGAAACCTGTTCGAAAGGTTGGATGACAGAAAGCGAGAGGCACATATTATGAAAGCAGCAAGAGCAGGAGGCAGAGAGCCTGGGTTTGGGATGGAAGTGTCAGATTTCACAGTTTGTTCATTGAGAGCACGCACACACATACGCAAACACAAGTCTGGAAGTGTCTTGCTCTTCTAAAACAAGTTTGGTTTTTGAAAAAAGACCTGCATTAAAGATTCAGCCTTAGAGAGAGGTTCAGCCTTAGAAAAAAGGTGCCAGAAAGGTTTCTTTGGAGAAATGTCATAGAAGAAGCACTTTATTTCCCTGAATAACTCCTCCATGGTTCTTTAAAGAACCATTTAAAACATTAGATGTATGAAGAACACTTATAAATTGTACATACAAGTGCTGAAAATAACCTCTCTTTAGAATTAAACTCTACCCTTGAGAGGGATATGTAAATCATCCCCTGTTCTGATTGGCTGTCCAGTCCAGACTAGTACATTCCTTATGATTTCAGTAGGCATGGGCAGGGCTAAACTGCTGTAGGCTGAAAAGGCAGACGTATGTAAATGCGTTGGCTTGGATGACATCCAAAAAAATCAATGGAGCAGCAGTTTTTGCAGTGTAGTTTTCAGAAATGGTCTGAGTGAAAGGGGCAGTTTAAAACTTAAACAATTTTTACAAACAACACCAACTTCTTTTTATTTAAAAAGGTGATCAAAAATAGTTTTTCCATGATATAGGCCAATTAAATGGTATTTCAAGAAATGTAAGCCTGTTAAAGGGTTTTCTAGAACCCCAGAGAATAACATAAAACAGTTATCTGCTTATTTTTTGGATTTTTTTTCCCTGAACGATGATTTGACTGATTTTGAAGAATCAGGTTTGCCATGTTATGACTTGCTGAAAATCTTGCTGAATTTTGATTAATTAATTAATTAATTAATTAATTGATTGATTGATTGATTGATTTATAGAAGCAGCTTTGACCCCCTATATCTCAAATCACGTGATTCAAGCTGATATTTATTATGCAAATCACAACACATTTTGGGCAGCTAGATCTTTGTCTTATAGTATCGAAACCTTCGGCTTATCGAATTTATAAGCCATTAAAAGTGGACAAAATCCCATGCCTAGCTTTCAAATGCATAGAACTCATTTATATGACATTGATGGCACTTTGTTGGTCGCAATGACATTATTTTTTGAAATATCACACAAAACTGAGACGGTCAGTTGGGACCCCTTTGATTTCACTGGGACTATATTTCTGTATTTCTGTGCTTCTGTGTTTCCTCTCAGAAGACGTTTCTTCCTTTTCGCCATTTTTCTCACTCACCCTCTGTTTCCCTCTGTTCAGCTGTGTGTAAGCTTGTGTCAGTGCAGAATCAGATTTATGAAGTCCTCTGTGTTGCGTCCTGTCTGGAGCTGAAGTGTGTGTTGCTAAATCATCTGATCGAGCGCATTCTCACCCTCAATTCATCCTCAGCCTGACAGTGTTGTTTCCTCCTCAGCAGGACAACAGCTGCAAACACGCAGGCCTTCTCTTTTTAACGCAGCTTCAAGCAGACAGTTTATTGACCTTAACACTAGGGGCAAATGGGCTTGCTTTTTCGTAACGCACTTTGTTTTATTGGTCAGCATTTCGCAACACTGACCCGGGTCAATGGTATTTTGACATAAGGAAGATAAAGGAGAGGTTACAGCAGGGGCTGCAGGACTTTAAGGAAAAGAAAGCAGTCATCATTTAGAATACATTTATACATAAAGGTCAAAAAGCGGTCTTCGGAGCGATGACATAGAACATGCTGCAAAAGAGGGGCTCTGTGGGCCAAATCTGGTCTGCAAAGACATTTGATTTGTCATCACCCAGTATGTTCTGTACAACTTAAAATTCCCTTAATGTTTTATGGAAAAAGTGGATTAATATTATGAACTCAAACCTTGAAAACCTACCCAGCTACTACCTTCCTTTTTTATTTGTGTACCGTTTCATCTTTTTGGCCCCTGCTCCACCACACTACTCTTTAGCTACCTAAGACAAGATTTTTGGACACCCTGTCATTGAAGAACTACATTCATATCTATATGAAAGGATCTTTCTAGACCCATATATCCATTTTCAGATTATGTATGTATGTATATATATATATGTGTGTGTGTGTGTGTGTGTGTGTGTGTGTGTGTGTGTGTGTGTGTATGTGTGTGTGTGAGAGAGTACACTATATGGACAAAAGTATTGGGACGCCTGACCATTACACCAGCGGGGACTTAAATGACTCAAATGACTTAAATGATTCAAATACATAGACTTTAAAATGGAGTTGGTCTCCCTTTTGCAGCTGCAACAACTTCCATTCTTCTTGGAAGGCTTTCCACAAGATTTTGGAGTTTCTGTGGGAATTTGTGCCCATTCATTCTGTAGAGC
>JBBPCZ010130075.1:5000-23207 GCA_037974445.1 Brycinus macrolepidotus | reverse complement strand
ATATATACACATCTCTCTCTCTCTCTCTCTATCTCTCTGTTTATCTCTCTCTGTATCTCTCTCTCTCTCTCTCTCTCTCTCTCTCTTTTTTCTCTCTCTCTCTCTCTGTGTGTGTGTGTGTGTGTGTGTGTGTGTGTAAAATGCAGAAGTGGTTCATGTAACATTTTCACCGTCAGCCAGCAACATCAGTTTAAATGATCCATATCTAACTAAAAATCACTCATAATTCGATTTACGTGACAAATATGACAATTATGATTATTTGTTACTGTTCCTAATAGACTGGTGTGGTATTTCCTCTACTGTGCCTCCTTCAAAAAAACAGTCCAGTCTAAACATTTATTATAACTTTAGTGAGACTCAACAATAGGCTGAATTTGTGAGTATATGTGACTCTGCTGGTTTCTGTGACATCAAAAAAGCAGTGAATTTAAAACAGATCATTTTGGCAGATTAGATTCAGTAAACAGACTGTATGGATTGGGGAGTGAGTGAAACTTTCACAGTGTTTACACTCTTGTTTCTAAAAGGTTTTCTATGATATTGGCCCTTTAAAAGGATGTATATTCTGATCCGCCCACGCTTTTTAGCTCCTCAGTGTGTGATTAAGAAAAACAGCTCTGGTGCAGGTTGCTCAGAGAAATTAGTCATGATGACCTCAACATGACACAGGGTTTTCCTGAATTAAAGCATATGTACATGAAACTGTGAACCGTAAATCGATACCACACTATGGAAATGAACTTTGATCAATTAAAACAACAAAAAAATGTTCTTATGCTGTCAAAACATTTATCTTAGCTCTGGGAATGTGAATGTCCTAAAACAGTTTGTCTTACTAAACTCATTTGAGAGGTTTTGAACACTGAATTAAAGACACGTCAGGGTGAGCAAACTGAAAGAAGAAGACAAATAATACCCTATAACCTCATTCCTCAGCTTGTGAATAAACAAAGATAAAGTATTATGATTAAAGTAAGTCATTTGTTTAGTCCAAAATGGTGGCAAGATTGAAAAAAGGAATATTCATCACTGTGGTTTTATTCCTACCGTGAGTAATCACACAGGACTACTGCTTAAGTGTCAGGATATGACATCACCACACAGATTGTGACACTTGTGTCACATGAGACATTATGCCAGGCTTTCTTTTCCATTCATGCCTTTAAAAAACCATATAGAGAATAGAAATAAAAGTGGACTGATTGATACACACACACACACACACACACACACATATTATATTGTTACTGCAGGGCTCTGCAAAACACCTGAATGTGTGTTTCAAATAGTTATAAGCTCCCAATGTCCACCACCAATAGCTTAATACTGTGAATCCCATACAGGTTCTAATAGAAATGAGCATTGTTACAGTGCTGTAAATACAAGGTTTTTTTTAAAGAACATTTCTACATTAAACAGTGTCTTGTTAGTCCATGCTCAAAATGTGACTGCATATAACTCTCAGTGTAACAGAACTAAATGTATGTATATGGAGTATTTACAGTGGCTTCCAATGTGTCTCAGCCAATCAGATGTCAGAACCAAATTAGTACTGACTGTCTGCTGTGGCAAGGCAGAGATGGAAATTGCATCACAGCCCAACTGACATTACCAAAAGACAAAGAGCTTCGTAATGTTCTCTTTCACCGCCGCCGCATGACTTTTCTTGGAGATAAGTCAAGCTCGGCGGACCACACACATAGACTGCAAGCTCTAAGGAGGAGCTGAGGAAACCTGACACCTGAAAATGATCTTACGATTTAGGTCAGATTCTGCTTGAAATAACAGATTGTTTATCACAAGGCCCTGTAACTTTGCAGGTGCTGTTTATTAGCTCCCTTGCTCTGCCACCTTCCTGTACAGACAAGCCCAGTAAATCCAGCTTTCTCAGTCACCTTGACAGTATGAAAGGGCCTGCATGTAAAAATGTACCTGATTCAAGAGTGAGTGCATTATTTGTCCCACAAGGTGGCGACTTTGTTGCACTCAGTGATTTCCAGCTGTAGTGTTTTGCAGCTTTGAGCTTCTGTTAATTTTGAACCTTCACGGATTTTCAAGCTCTTTTTAGGTTCATTGAAAAAAGCAGGTATTAAAAAAACTGAGCAGTGGAGGTTACAGTATCAGAAGTTGGAAAACTGAGTTTCTGTTTTGAGAGAAAAAATGTTCTAGAATGAACATGGCATATACTTTAGACAAGGGAGGATATTGCTTATTTACAGGCCTCTCAGTGTTATAGGGGGAGGTTGGGGTGTGGAGGTTAATTTGATGAACTATAGCAAGGCTTAAAAGTCAAAACTAATATTCCGTCATCTTAAAATTCATTCACAGCTTTTCTGCTTTCAGTGCTTCAGCAGACTGTAATAGTTTTGAAGATTTGGGCTTTAAAAATATTTAGTACTAATTGGCCTGCTTGACACTTCCACTGATAGCATTTCTGCTTAATTCAGCTTTTGAGACGTAGACAAAGCAATTCAGCAGACATAGTTATATTATTTACAATCTAAACTGACCAGTAAACCTACGTGTATCTGCTGATGGTTGATAATAGTGAAAAAGTAATCTGTAAGTACCTCCTCACCATGAATGGATTTTAAGTATATTTTAACCCAAAAGTCTATTTCAAAACAATCATAAAATAATGTATCCAGCATCAGGCATTATGTTTGTAACCATATCATGTAATGACTTTCTGTGAGGTGACTTTTAGAGGCATTAAACAAAGACATCTGGTTCCTGTCACCGCTGCGGTGAATAATTCTGACTTTGCAAGTTTCTCTACAACTGCACATTACGCAAACACGAATGATTTTGTTTACATTTTATGCAGACATTTTGAAGGGATATTCCCCTTTAAACAAACTTCCAGTGATGAGCTGCCAATGTTTTGTGCAGAGCAATTCTGGAAATCAGGTGATGACGTGGAAGTCCTAGGACCATTAATATTGTTACTTCATTATGCCTGACAGTTCTTCAGTTCTTCTTTATGTTTATCCTCAAACTGATGAGACATAGTCTGGTTTGAATGCCCCAGTTTTTGTGTTTCTCTTTGTAGTGGTTCTGTAGCAATGCGGCTTAGAACCATTTATTCTTATGGCTTAAAACCCAGGATGTGTTAAGTGTTCAGGTCACGGTGGTGTTTTTTTAAAAGAACCCTCAGGTAGTGTGGCTGAGTGGAATTCTGCACCAGTCGTTCATGGCTAGACCAGAGCTTCATGCCTGAACTCTAGTTGAGAATAGGATGTGTTGTTTCAAAACGGCTTGATTTTGCAGATTCATTTCCACATACAGACTGGGGAGTGAATGATTTGAAACTTTAACAGTGTTTATGTACTGTATTAAACTATTTTATTTAAAGAAAAGCAAGGAACGTTTGGTCTTCTATGCTAAATCTCAGGATAGACTCCTTTTTCCAAGTCACACCAAACATCTGGTCTAATTTTACTGACTTGCTGTTTGGAAGCCCTATTTCCTCTTGTGAACAGCAGGTGATGAATAAAAACTTATGCTGTTTTGGAGGACAATACTTTTCTTCATTGTGCACTGTTCTTCCTCATTGATCTTACAGATAGAAACCTGCCTTTGGGTTCAAAACTAGAAGACAAATTAATAGAAATTTAAGAGAATAGCTGCTTTAGCTGCCTAGGAGACTAGACTAACTAGGAGATATTAAAGGGTGTTGCCTTATATTTGTAATGTTTACTTATTCACACGGTATGCTATCGGATGACAAATAATGCTTTATGTAAGAAAACTGCAATTTTAATCTACAGATAAGATGTAGAAACCCTGGAATGAAAATATCAGATAAATCTATTAGTAAAGTACACCACACATTCATGGTGTCAGTATGATACAGAAATGAATGAGGACAAAAAGTTCCCTGACCTTCAAAGCCATATGGAAAAACCTATGGCACTGTATGAACTAGGTATAAACTGTGTAGTTTTAAAGCTCAAATGTCATAAGCAATGATATTTTATTATCCAATTAGTGAAGCTGTCAGTAATTAAAGTAGTCTGATAGCCAAATGTGACTTTTCCCTCAGAACACTTTTGATTTCACGCACTAATCCGATAAATCTAAGGACCTAATTTCTCGTTCTCCATTGCAAGTACTCCAATCCCACGTCAGTTACATTATTCTCAAAGTGTCATGTCATTTCTAACTCTTGTCTTCAAGAATGTGATTTCCTTCGGGACAGAAAGTAGATTAAGTTCCGGTTCCATTTAACTGGGCCACCCATACTCTGAGCAGTGACTGCTGCTGCTTGGGTGCAGAGGTTCAAAGGCCACTAAAGCTAATCATGTATATATGAGTGACAGAACTGTAATCAGTGTGACAAATGCATGACTAGAGGTTTCAGTGCTGTGCTCTCTTAAAGGAAAGCTAATTATCTTCTGTGACCAAGCAAAAGCGGCCCAGACAAGGGCTGCCTGAACTTTCTCCTTCAGATCTACTCTCCTGTGAAGTTTAGGTTCAGTTCTAACTTTACACACATATCTCTGATGTTCACATGTTCCTGACCTTGTTAATTAGATAGACCCGTGTCTTAGATTAGTGCTGGTTCCTATCATCACTGTTGGAAACTATTCTGTCCCTTCAAGTTTCTCTAGAACAAAGCCTCTCACATCAAACCACTATGAATGGCTTTGTTTACATCTTGGTGATTTAACTATGCAGACATTCTGAAAAATATATGCAATTCCTATTAACATAGCTGAAATCACTAATTAGAAGAGGTCTCGGGGTGCTTTTGGGCATATAGTGTACATGCATTTTGATTTTATTACAATTTTGCTTACTCCAAAAGAAGTTTTCAAATGATTAATTGTTGTCTAATTAAGAAATACATTTTGAGGAAATGTTTTGACATCCACTCTCAGTCCTTTGAGATAGAGTCTGACTTTCTGATGTAGATGAGACACAAACAGTCCTCATACTGCAAGTTGAGGCATGGTCTGCACCTACAGCACATTGTTTATGCTAAAACAGTAAAGATGAAGACTAATTACAGTAACTGACTTTGTTAACAGCCTTGATGACAGTGACACACAGTTAGCCTTTATTCAGTTGACAGTTTCAATAGAGGTTCACTAGGAAAAAGGAAATAATCACTTTCACATGTGCAAGCTTTCAATAAGCTAATAGACAGATTAGCTTTGGTCAAAGCAGACACACAATCATTAATATATGTCACTATGGCCGTTAGACCAGGCTTAAACACTCACAGAGTGGTGTCCTTCACATCCAATATGCAGATAGATAACTCTTATTATTCTCCTCAGGCAGAGCTCCATCACATGATACATCAGTTACAGGGCTGTGTCCTCAGCCTTGTCCGATTATGTACAACACAGTCTCTCCATGCCAAGATGGTACTCCACAAATGAATAACAAAATCAATGGCAATAAACAGTTAATCTAAATGAACAGTAAAAGTTTAGTTACTGACCAGACTTTTGCAAATAGTGCTCTGTAATTCACTTCACAATGAGAACACACAGGCCAGCGATGTGAAACTCTGCTCTTTATGTCTTACAAGTCAGGTCCATGAGGGGGTTTACATGTACAAAAACTTTCCAAAATCTTTAGTAAAACTGTTTAAAATGTATTTTTTGTATTTTTGTTATTGCTGTTGTTGTTGATGATGTTATTGAGAAAAACAAACCTTTAAGGCAACCCAAAATAGAATAATGCACAATAACGCATCCACTTGGTTACAGTCTTCAAACACCACCAGCTTTGGGAATCTGTGTGCACATGGTGTGTGTTATCTTTGTGGGAGTCCTTCCAGTTTGCTCATCTTGGTGGTTCTCTTGGTGAGATCGATAAGGGTGGCTGCATTAATAAGACAGATCAGGGACGTCCAATCAAAATCCTATTGAAGCTGCATAACTTATCCCTGTGTTTTCAGCACTCATTTACATTGAGGCTCCTCTTGTGCTGATTCAAGCATCGCAGTATATTAGTGTCTCTGTGCTCTAATACAAGCATCATCGATTCCAGTCCTGGGGGGTCCCTGTCCAGCCAGTGGCAGAGCACAGAAATTCACCCCACCGAGAGTAAGGGTCAAGGCCCTGTGGAGGTGGATGGTGGTGGGTGCAGGAGGATAAAATAAACTGACATGCTTGTAGTAGTACCACAGCAAATCTCAAATGGCACCAACACTAAGTCCGTGATTTCTAAATTCATGGCTGGCACTTCTTAAGTCTGAGTAGCTGAGCTTTGTTTAATTTGGTTATAAAAATATTTGTTATGCATAAGAAATTAATGCAGCTTAGCAGAAGATTCCTCATTATCATTTATCATTCATGATTATTTAGAAATTAAATTATTTGAGCAACATTGGTTTACTTTGACATATTGTCATAATTTAATATTGTAAATATAATTTTATATAATATAATGAAATAAATAGTATATTTATTCTGTTTTTTACTGATTTTACTCCACTTTGCATTGTGCCTCAGCTGTGAGAATTTCACTGAAACACGCAACCTTGAGAGGCTTATTTCTCTCACATTAATTTTACCTCAAAATGATGACCAAAAACCCCTCCCTCTGACATTTTCTAGGCCAATCCCCTCACAATGTCTGTCAAATCTACAACACCAGCTGCAGATCCACTCTCTTCTGTCCCTGTGTTTTGCATCCTCTGTCTTCACACCCTTCCTCATGATGTTAGGCTGAATGTACATGCAGAAATCTTTGGTTTTGTGTTAATTTTTTTCTTTATTTATTTTTTAGATATCACAGTTTTTTGAGGTCAATGGCTTATGTTAGCTCTGTTCTTTTATTACATTTAGAATTCATAATTAGAATTTCACTAGTGTCCACCATCCAGATCCATGACCATTTCATTTTAATGTGTACATTTTGTGTTGAATCTCTGCAGTTAAGATGACTTACAGGACCCAGAGGTCCCTGAGGTCCACTTATAACATTTGTGTGGTTTTATGTACCGAAAATGTTTTATATACGAGCCTACCTTTCTTAATATCCCTCAGAATTAACCAGACTGTTTTGGTACTGTACATTTCAGACTCATATGTGTAAATGATGCCTCTTCTGATTAACTGCCCTGTACTGTGCTTCAAAAAGCAGTCAGGGTTGAAACACTCTGTAACAGGCTAGGCATGGGAGGACATGATTAAACAGCGATACAAGAATCCAAAGACATGTGAATGGTTATGGATGACCGAAAAGAACTAACACATAGGTAGGGACATATATACTGAGTCAGAATAGGAAACACCTGGGAAAGGGGCGGAGAAATGGACCAGACACAGGTGAACACACTGATCAAGGGGCAGGACCAAGGACGAGCGGAGAACCAAAACAAAAAGCCACATGGCACGGAGAAAAACAAAGCAGAAATGGGCAAAAATTGTGAACTTAAATGACAAGGATAAACTGTCATAGGCTGGATATAATATTAAAACTATGGGGTTTTTTATGACATCACAAAAATAATGAGCCAGTTAATTTCCATACATATACTGTAGAGTAAGTAAATAATGTCTTTTGAAATTTTTACACAGTGTATAAAATTTTATTTTCATTTAAATTTTATTTCAAAAAGATTCTGAAAAAGTAACTTTACAGGAGAAGGAAAAATTATTAATTATTATTATTTAATTTATGTGTAATTTAATGGAACAAAATTTATTTTAACATAATTTTGGACCATTTTTATTGGTCCATTCATCAGGAAATTTGGACATGATCGCTAGTATTTTCAAATTATGTTAAAACTGAAGAAACAAGGTATATTCTGATACCGATGATGAGTGGAATGGACATGGACCTTTTCGCTGTTTTGTACATTTTTCATGTGTTCTCTGAAACATGAGAGCCGTAAGTCACATTTGACAAACAGAAAATCAGAATACACTGACAGTCACTTTCAGAAAAGAAATCTCTTAAGAAAAGCTTTTAGAATTCATGTCTCTTTCAACTACTGGCAGAAAGGGCAGAGGTCAGCTGAAAGTACATTTCTGTGTCAGGTGGGGAAAGAGGGAGGAATACTCTGGGGTGAAGGCAAAGGCAAAGGCCATGTCTTTTAATCTTGCAAATTGAATCAATAGACCGAGAAAGTGGTAGACGAGTGTTGAAACAGTCTGTGTGATGTAGTGTGTGTGTGACTCAGGGGAAGGCTCAAGGTCACTGACTCTCAAATTCCACCAGTCTTATATCCATTGTCGGAGGAAAGGAAGTACAGAGCAAAAGGATTTTATGAGAGTAATATTTCAAATAGTAGCACGAAATATTAGTTTTAGATATTAAGATGTTAACAGGCCTGCACAAACAAAATCATCAATATTATATGAAAACCTCATTACGTTTTTTTTTTCTAGGAAGGAACAAGAATAGACATTTCCTCAACATAAATAAATCATTAAATGAACTCATGCCACATATTTCCATTCAATCGAATAGAGTCTACATATATGAACTTTATTACTTCAACAAAGCAAGGCGATTGCAATACAGAGCCATCTGTGTGCTCCAAAACTCAGACCCAGACGGAGTGTTTATTGTCACCAGAGAGTTCAACCATGTAAATTTCAAGTCAGTTCTCAATATGTGGACTTTGCAACAAGTTGGGGTGAGCAGGCAGCTTGGCATTCTGAAAATGCTATTAGCACTCAAGTTGGTTTTGACACTGAAAACAAGGAAACCCACACCAGCAGGACCTCACATATGTTCGTACATACAAACTGCATAAAATTTACAGTATAGGGAAACAGGGGTGAATTTAATAGATATTTAGCTGTAAGTTAATGTAAGGCAACACAAGGCTTCTACAAAGCATCCACAGTGCTCTCCAAATAAAGTGTTACGGAATTCTGAAATAGTCATTTGGAGCAGAATGCTTGCTTAAAAAACTCTGTCTCTCTGTCATTTTTCTCTCATTCTTTTTCTTTGTCTCTTTTTTATCTCTCTTTCTCTCTGTCGCTGTCTCTCTCTCACACTGTCTCTATTTTTCTCTCCCTTTCTTTCTCTCTCTCTCTCTCTCTCTCTCTCACACACACACACACACTCACAGATTCACATGCATACAAACACAAGTTGATGTCTTTCTAAGAGAAAAAAAGTACTCTTAATCGTACTTAAACATGTAACAATGTAACTTTTTTTTACTTCAGACCATTTGTATTTGCCTATCATGATGTTCACACAATGTAAAAAGCATACAGTATTTTCAAATAGTGGACGTAAGAAACATAACGTAAAATAAGAAACAAAAACAGAGTTGTACAGCTTTGATATGACGTTGATATACATCCCTGTTTCTTAGCAACTCGGACATAAGAATTGTTCCCTACTCACACTGAACATCTGGAGCTGAATGTCAGCAGCAGATAGAGATGAGAGAGTGTCATTTCAGAAAGCACCTCTCAGACCGAGGGTTCAGGCGAGGACTTCAGAATCAGGTGTGATGAGGGGGAGCTGAAATGTCAGATACATCAGAGCTTTTTTTTTGCTCTCCCCTGACTCATCTTTACTATTGGCCGTTTCTCTACACTACAGAATGGGGAGAGATTAGGTGTGGAGATGACAAATGAACTACAGCTGGAATTATTCATGTCATAATGTGTGGTTTCTCATAGAAATCTGTAGAAGATACTTTTAAAAATTGTTGTAGTGTATGTCGTTAAGACTGACATCAAAAGTTTTAGGCAGATTTCTTTTTTAAATGAAAATGGAACCTGAAGATTGCAATTGTTTGCCTTTGAGTTATCCAGATATATACAATACTTTTCACTTGTTTGTAACTGTTGTTTTCATTGATATCATTGATGGTTGCAGATCTGCATGCTAACCAATTGTTATATACTCATCCTGGACATGAGTTTGTAATATTTAAACAGGGTATTGTATATAGAAATGCACAGATCATGATTTTTTTATTGCCCACCTCATTTCTGAATTTCTTTATATCCAAATTGGTTGAGGCAGATTTTTATTACTATTTTCTATGTTAACACACAAGTACATTTTCAGTCCTTTTTAGCCAGTGTCACTTTATAAGTAATATAACTTCCTCTTGAACAGACATGTTAAATTCTAAAATTAAAAATCAGCTTTTTTAATGACGTGACCCCAAAAAAGAGCCACATCAAAAGAAAGAGGTGACAGCTATTTAGTGCAATGAGTCATGCATAATTATGATACATTTCCCTACATGTGTAGCAGCAGCACTCAAATACAGTTCTCATACTTGCCTTTCATTATTAACCTTATTAAATTACTGCACTGATCTGGCAAAATCAAAAGAACTAATTGGCTGATTGCCAGTTTTGTTTGAGGCTACAAATGCTAGGCTGCCCTGTAAATGACCTCAGTGCTTCAAGTTTTTCTTTTTTTCTTTTTGTTCCTTTTTTTTAACTGAACATACTGCCAAGAACGACCAGAAAAAAAAAATTGCTCAGACTGTATAAATGCAAGGCATCATGTGAAAAAATGGCAAATAAATCTCTCAAACAAAAACTGAATACGTTTCTACTGGATATTTATTTGCCACTTGTCATTTTACTTGGTTTTCACAGTAATTTTTTGTCATGGTCCCTTTCACTCCCCCAAACCCACAAACACATTTTCTTACGGGTCAGCACATGAACATGTTGGTGTTAAAAGCATTCAGAAGTGACAAAGAATGTGTTTAAAGTACTCTTGACACAGTAGATGTGCACGAAAATAATAAATCCTTGATTACATCTTTGAGACTTTCGCTCTCAGGTTTTCATTGTTTAAATTATATTACGGATTCAAATATTGTCTTGTCAACGGAGGTTACATTAGTTAAGTGCTAAGCCTTACCAGAAAGTACATATGGCCTGAGTTTTATATAGCGTGTGTTTCATGTGTTAACTGGGGTTCTTGTGCCACTGGGCAAGAACTGGTTCCTCAAAGCGATTTCACGGGTATCTTCTGTCTCTACTGGCTTATATCAAATGCAGATGAGAGGACATCCTTTCCCATACTTGATTGCAAATGTTGCTCTGTGAATTTGTTTGTTTATTTAGCCTCTTGCCCATGACGACCTTGTCCTTGTGTCATCGCAACTGTGAGTTCCCAGTCCCACGGTTAAAAGAATGAACACTAGGTTTTGTGAAATTATTCACAAATAATTTCACAAAACACATTCAACATTCAAACACATTCCAACACATCCTAACACCAAGACCTTACAACTATTTTTTTTACATCTTTTAAAATGACAACCGACAAATGGACAATTAGAAATGGACCAAAACTAAGTTTTACATTAACTTACATATGTGTTGAAAAGTTTTACATAAGTGTTGAAAAGTTGAAAATGTTTTGTATGAAACACATACACACACACACACACACATACCCACAGACACACATATTTTCTATGGATGTCCTACACAGCATGTGGTTTATTACACTGCGTGTGACTTATTATTATATGGCCTCTGTGATCTCTCTTCATGTCTCCAATATCTTTGGAACCGCAATAACAAACAAAGTGCATTCTGTTTTCTTTATAAACATGTCCAATTTAAAAAAGAAACATCCTTCTCTAGAAAACTGGAAAACATTTGGAATTTTGTCACATAATCATGTGATGTTATTAATGTTATCATAAAGGTGAACAAATAAACTCAGACATATTAGAATATAAAAAATAAACATTTAAAGCAATCCCCCTATTTACATTTTCTTCTTGGAGGTGTGAACTCTGACCTGAACTCCAGGACAGTCAAACAGCCAATTCCACAAAGAAATTGTAAAATGATATCTAGGGGCTGCTTTTTGACTGTTTTTTTTTATTATTTTAGTGTAAGAATAAATATATAATATATTGTTTATACACTTCATGCAGTTTACTAGACATTTTTGTAAAGACTGGGCCTGCAACTGCCATAAGATATTTTAGTTCTGTGTCTGAAAAGACATTTTAACTGCTTTTGTTTATTGTTGGAAAAACTGAAGGGTGTGGGTACTGTTCCATATGTATTATTTTCTCTGTACAGATAACAAAATAGTGGATTTCCCTGAGGGTGACTTACAGAACAGGCCTAAAGATGATTAAGACTAATCATTGTCATACTGCAGGAAGACCTGCAAGAGGAAAGAGATTTAAAATCATTTTAATAAATGATAGAAATTTTTTAATAAAACTAGTCTAACAGCTATATTATTATTATCTATAGGGTTCTGTTGCTGCATTTGTTCTTTTGTCTTTTCAGAGAAGATTTGTAACCAGTGGTAACTGTTGAGATACGAATCGCCACTCAGATTAAGAGAAAAGATCCCATGTCTGAAACTTAAAACTGGGGATTTCTAGAAAGAGAACTCAAGAGTCCAGAGAGGTCTCGAGAAGATAGGCCCCTAGAGATGAAGCCTGGAGAAGCCTGGAGGAAAGAGAGATGCTGGAGTAAACTCTTAGGATGGCCCCTGATTCATTATCATGCTTGCCACACAATCCACATCCTCCTAAAGGCTAGGATGAGTACGTGGTACAGGATATAGCGAGCGGGGACCCATGAGTGCTCCTCCAGACCTTAGCCCTTCCAGTTGGCTAGATACTGGGTAAGACCCCTGACCTGTTGCACATTCAAAAGGTGCCTGAGTGTACAGGCCAGTGATGCCTCTATCAAGCATGGAGCAGGAGGGGGGTTGGCGAGCACGGGGAAACCAGGAGGGCTGCTGCTCAAAAGCCTGTGAGCACTGCAAAAGGAAACCTCTGCACTGCTCCCAGTCACATCAAACCTTTCTGGGACCAGGAGGTGTGGTTCCAAACCAGGGTTGTACACCCCTGGCAGGTGGCTATAAACACCCAGACATCTTTGTCCATGCCAGTCCACCAGTGTTGCCTCCACAGGAACTCCAGTGCGCATGTGGTCCCTGAGTAGGCCCTGAGAGGGGATGTGGAGCTCCAAAGGAGCACCTTAGTCTTGATGGAGGCGGAGACATAGAGTCCTTCTGGGGGACCACCCTCAGGCTTTGGCTCTCCCTGTAGTGGACCCCAGCCAAACCAGGGTAGGCAGCGCTGGCATGCAGAATGGTGGTGATTCCCTGCAACTGTGATATTATTTGCAGGACCTGCTCATGCCAGCCCTGGCTGGCCACAGCTGCCCTGAGTGCACTAGCTTCATCGGACTCCGTTGGGTTCACATTTCAGCTGAGTCTGTCTGTAACAAGTGGTGAACACTGTGGAGCAGATCACTACTCAAAATAAAAGCCAGGAATGGAGTTTAAAACAAGTCAGGAATGGCAGGGTTAAAAGCCTGTCAGAAGCGGGGCTTAAACTTATGGTGCTCAAACTGTCGATGTGAGGGTGAAAAAGTGAAAAGATTTGCCAAGAATGGGGCTTGAACTCTCAGCGCTGGGGTAGGAGAGCAAGTGTGTTATCACTGAGCCACTGCGCTAGAACAGTGGTGGAGGCTCATATCAATGCCTCTTTAATGGGGATGCCTGAAAAGAGACGGAAAAGGGAAAAACAAGAAACGGAAACCACTAGGAGAGACAGACCAGCAGACATGAATTGGGCAAACTGAAAGGTTCCCTTAACAATAAGCTCGTAGTGATGTGGACAAAACAAAATAGGTGGTTGTTGACTTCAGGAGGGCACAACGTGATCACACTCTGTTGAACATTAATGACTTCTCAGTGGAGATCGTCCAGAGCACCAAGTTCCTTGGTGTTAACCTAATAGACAACTTCGCACCTCACCCCCCAACCCTCACCACATTCTCCAGAGGGACTGCCACCGTAAATAGACTTTGTTTATTGTATACTGCATTCTCTGACGTACTGTTGCTATTATTTGCAAAATTACTATTTATTGATGTCCACCGCTATATTTGCATTTTTTGCACATTTAACAACTCTGCGGCTAGAAAATGAATTCATTCAAACCTGCATTGTAGCTGTTTTTGAAAAAGTGTTGTATTGCCCTGTTGTAATGTTGCCCTTGTGTTTTTCGTGCACTCTCTCTTTTACTCTCTTTGCACTCTGTGTATTTTTGTCTGCACTTGTGTAGTCTTGTGGTGTTCTGTTCTTGTGTTGCACCATGGTCCTGTTTAACTCTATACTGTGTATATAGCTGAAATGACAATAAACCTACTTGACTTGACTAGTAAATAAGAAAAGGGAGAACTTCTTCGAAATTTTACCAAAGTAAAATAAAACTGAAACTGAATTTCTAGAAAGAGAACTCTGCAAACCACTGCACACAAACACTCAGTGGCGAGTGAGACTGCAGGTTTTAAGCACCTGTGTGCAAGTGCCACTAATAATAATAATTACAAGGGAGGCACCATCCTTCTGCCAGCCAGAGTGGAGGCAACAGCCCTAAGTCTCCCTCTAGAGGTTGGCAAATACATTTGATTACATACCAACGGACAGTCCTACTTATCCTAGTAATTGTGCTTTGGACACATTCTGTACTTTTCTATAACAGAAACAGATTTGTAATTTTCAGTCTTAGAATATAATTGATCCTATGAGAAAACTTTGGTGCTCCAGAACCACATATTGCTTCTTCAAAAGACTCTCATAACCACAATCAGACTTTAGACAAATGGAAAGGTCAGAGCACAGTGGTCAGCCTTTTACAGAGCTCTTGGGGCACTCTGGAGTTTCTTTTCTTGGTTATTTGCACACTATGCATACTGGTCACTGTGAGTGTATGCTCAGTTTAGTTCCTGAAGCCTATGAGTGCTGCTGCGTTGTCCTATATAAAAACTTCTGAAGACATAATCATACTTTAACTATGTGAACACAGGGCTTTATTAAAAACAACAACAAAAAACATCCTCCTTGTGAAACTGCCTCAAGATTAAGATGAATTCCTAAAGACTGATGTCAGGAGTTACTGGGACTTGTATATAATCGTGTAAGGTGAAAGATAGTCTTTTCTTGAGTAAGTAAATGAGTAGGTAATAGCCATAGTAATATGCCCCCAAACTCCTGGTTATTTGAATACTCTGCCCTCCTAGAAATTGTTTTACAATTCCACCTCTGTATCTATATGTGGGCACGATGGCTGCCCCGCGTGTCCCATTGTCATTCAATGCACTGAATGTCTTCTGACATTAATGCTATGTGTCCGGTGTAATGAGAATGTATGTCTAGGGACAACCTGTTAAACATTTGATGCTGGATTGCAGTGAAAATATGCAACGAACAAAGGTACCCCCTCTATAAACCATCCCTTAATTCCTCTGTGCTACTTAAATATCTATAGTAAAATCAATTACAGAACAAAAACAATCTAGTTAGCAACACTCTTTTTTCCCTTGAAAGAGGTAATGTTTTCTTTTTTGGCACATTCTTTGCACACATGACGTGCAGCTACATGCTTAATAGATATTCTCTGGGGGGCCTTTTCAGCCATGCTAAGCTATATTACATTCATGACCTAATGCCATATTTGTCCAGTCAGACCATGCATCCTCAAGATGCATTGCCAGCCTAAACAACTGGGGACAGCATACTTGATGTGGCATCAGCAGCAGACTAAATAAACCACAAATCCTCAATATAGGTAGAAAGTTTTGAAGAGAAGCTAACACATATACCTGCATTTGTACAACTCCAGAGCATCATGGAAGTTAGAATCGTAGGTGTGAAATTGCAACATTTTACAAAGCATGCAAAATATGAGTGTTTTGGCCCTGACTTGCCCCCTTATTTTGCCCCCTTCCTGTGAGCGATCAATTTGCTGGCTGTGCCGGAAATGAGGAAATGGAGTAGGGTTGGTGGCCTGTTTAAGATGGCCGCCAGCCTGTGCTCAGGGTCATTAAGCTGGGAATGGATGTCAGCCGTGAGGATCAACGCGGAGCTTCGGACTTTTCCCTAGTTTATAAGGAACTTTGGCGCCGACTGCGTGGACTCAGCGCCATATGTTATAGTACAGTTCGCTTTCTGTACTTCATGATTGAACATCTAAACGTAAACAACACTTTACAGGGTTTGACATTTAGGTTTTTAGTCTATACCAAATACAGGAATATGTTAATTAACAACTTCTGTAATGTTATAAGATAAAGACAACTACTGGCCAGCAAGGAAACAGTTTAACAGAGACTTCTTAACTTACTCTGGCCACAGTACAATCATCAACTTCTCTCTTACATGATCATTATAGGACATATATGTAATGTAGGCCTCACCTATGCCTCTCCTTCTCTGTCTGAACTGGCAGGATTGGTTCCATCACCTGATAAAATAACACAGTGGTGCATGCCATGTAAATAGTGAGACAATATGTTCTTTTCAAAGCTCTCATTTCAAGCACACCTTGATGAACCATTGTTTCACAGTACATCTTCAGCCTACGTTTTATTAATAATCAGCATTTAACTCCTAATGTCCAACTTTCTTTTGCCAACCTGACTGAGCATATCACCAATTTAGCTTAAATGCCAAACGTACGCACATGTGCACTATTATTTAGGGTTGTCACCCATTACGTATAATACGGGATTGTCGCATATTGAAAAATAAAATGCAATGTTCCTTAATAAATCAGTACAAGATGTGACTTGTCCCATGTTTTTTGTTCACAGAACTGTTCGTATGAGGATGGTGTCTTCCTCACTTAGCTAACATGTACATCAAGTTGATGGTGCTTTGGGGCTTCTTACAACCAGATGTAGCTATGGCCTGTCACATGTTAGCAAGAAACAGAAAAGCTAATCCTATTAGCAATATTGATTATAGAAGTGGGACTTATAGTAGTGAACAAGATTTGTTAACCGTTTGCGTACCAGATGTACTGAGTAGACACTGACGAACAACAGCGGTTGTATTTAAATTTTTCAGAACAAAACTGTTGCTAGGAACAATTCAGTAGTCGTTGGATATTGGTAGGGACATGTCCGTTCCATTCCTACCGCACAACCTTGGGACAGAGATTGTACTGGTTTGTGATTGGTCAGATACCAAAAGTGCCTCAAAAGTAGCAATAGTTTATTTGAGTTCACACTACTCTACGTAAATCTCTATTGTTCTCAATACAATGCATTTCAATTCAGTTCAAATCAAATTTATTAATGTAACACAACAAGTGTTGGGGTGGTGGTGGCTTAGTGGGTAGGATACTTGCCTCTGGACCAAGAGGTCATGGGTTCAAATCCTGCCTTCAACACCACCACTGGGTTCCTGAGCAAGACCCTTAACCCCAAGTTGCTCCAGGGATACTGCCCCTGTAGTTAGGGAATGGAAGTCGCTTTGGATAAAAGCGTCTGCTAAATGCCGTAAATGTAAATGTTCTCTCAAAGCAGCTTTACAAAAATTCAAATCCAAGCCACCAGCAACCAACCCAATAGTGACAGACCATAGTGGCAAAGAAAACTCCCTCAAGAGCAGGAGGAATAAACCTTGAAGAACCAAGACTCAAAGGAAAGACTCATTTTACTCAGATCAACACCAGATAGCAAAATAATACAATAAAATACATTGTGTTATGAGCTAATTCAAGGAATGTCTGAGAACATGCAACAATTAATAATGAATGATGAGAGATATGAAAGTTGTCTATCAGTAATAGCATTCAGATTAACCAAAGAAAGCCTAATGACTTGTTTTAGAGCTAGAGATTAGCCAACCAAATTATATCTAAAAAAGAGTGAGGATGAGATTTAAGGCCATAGTGGCAGTGAGGAGTGAGGAGTTCAGGATGAGCAGTGACTGACTAAAGGGTTTGCTTGCTCTAGTCAGAGTTCACACATCAGCTGTCAATCGACCACCTGCCGCGTCTACTTGAAGTGAAGAAAAAAAAAACTAATTATTAAAGACTATTCACTTATGTCCTAATGCCTTCCAGACAAGGCTTTCAGTCTCCTCAGGAGGGTTAGAGGATAAGCACGCGGAAAAGGTTTTCTGTTATAAGGCCCAGGAGGAGAGTCAGCGGCACGTGCAGGTGACTCATGTGCCATATGGTTCTGAGCATAATTGTGCCTTGAAGAAAAAGAATGGCAAATAAATAAAATGCAATTTATTCAAATAGCTCTTTCCACAACAGACGTTATCTCAATACAGCTTTACTGAAAATTTGACTCCAAGTCCCCAGTAGCAACAGTGATCAGCAAAGACAAGGTTGTGGTCCAGATTTTGTAAATGCATCCCTAAAACTTCTCTCAGCCTGCTTAGACTGAATCCTGCTTTTCATTTATGTGGCACAGACTTGCTGGTGTGATTTAGAATGCAGCATGACATATC